>OY829913.1:198322942-198456753 GCA_963691935.1 Nephrotoma guestfalica | reverse complement strand
TCTTGTCCTGAGAAGACGATATTTTGGCATGATATGTTAAGACCCACCATGGCATCCAGATTTCAATGTGTTTAATAAACGTTTAAATTTTCTCAAATTCCCAGACATTTTTTGAGAACATGTACATAATATTTCCAATAGTTTCCCTATTAAGTGAAAGCTTGCATCCTTAATTTGTACATTCCCAATTTGTGTCGTCAATATATTTTTTATCAACAGTGGCAATGGTTTTCGACTAAAAGCATCGAAATATTTTATTTTTGTTTTTTATTATTTTGTTTAGTCTTCATTGCAGTTCAATTCAGAATTAAAACATTCAGTTCCAAACATTCAATTTAAAATCACAATGTTAATTAACCAAACCCTTAAAAAATGATTGTTCGGTTTAATTGTTTTTTTTTCTATTTTTTGTAATTTTATTATCCCTACAGTCTATTCTGGGGCCTTTTGCTTTTTCCGTCCTTACTTTTATATGCCAGTGTCAGCCAATTCGAGGACGTACGGTTATAGTATTATAGGTCCGAGTTTATCACCATCTGCACATTGCATGGCTCCATGCCAGCCTATACTGGAATGGAAGATGGGTCGGCTCATGAGTTTGTCACTCCGACAGTGGGGTCATAGATGTGTTCCATTTCACCACAGATCGTAATCTGTTGATGAAAATTCCCTTTGTATCCTGCCCCTATCGGGATTCGAACCCGGTACCTCCTGATCAAAATCCCAAAGCTTTAACCACTGTGCCATTTGGTCGGTAATTTTAATTAACTAAAGATCATTTACCAATATTAGTTAGTGATTGCGAAAAATATCTACATTTTTTTTTATTTTACACAGATTTACCATTCACTACATCGTCAAATACAAAAAAGTAGTTTTAAAAAAATCTCTGCTAGTTATATGTATGTGTCAGCGTGTGCGTTCACGTGTTGGAGTCTAGCGCACTAAATGTTGTTGGTTATCTACAGTTTGATTAATCATCGGATCGCAACTTAATTCTTAAACTTTGTTCATAAATTGGGAGATCCCAGTGATTTTTGGCCATAGTAGCTTTTCAGTGTTTTGCAAATATTTTTTTTTTGATAAAGAAAGAAAATATTAATTATTCAAGCTCCATGGCAACCTGAACACTGATATGGACAGTGGATCGGCGCTGAATTCTACACTCTAACTAAGGGTCTTAGTTGTGTTTATTAACATCACCGATCGTAACTGATGACGAAAACTCGCTTTGCTTCCAGCCTCTGCTGTGATTCGAATTCAGTACCTTCCGGTCCAAATGTGCCTCTTACCAGAAAAAACGACAAAGAACTAAAAACGTTTAAAATAACATTGCTACAACTCCAGTCCAAATCAGTTTTTCAAAATTTGAAACTGAAATTCAATTTTTTTGACGAAAAATCAGCCCAGAAAGCCAGGAGGATAATCTTTCATACCGATTATTGAAAAAACACTGTTTTCAGCAGAAGTCTCTTCATACTGAATTTTTTCCATAAATCGGAAGTGGATTTCTTGCAAATATTTTAAAAATCGAATAGCATTTAGTAAAAATGATTAAAACGAATGATTATTCTGGGTAATAGCCAGATGTTTTTACGAGTACATCAAGGAGAGGTTACCAAGACGATGAAAGTTTGGTTTCGAACTAATGAATCATTTAATTCTTTATATTAAAAATTCGGTTGTCTCATCAGACTGCATAATCACAATGCCTTAGCGAATTATTATGATTCGCTACGCAATTGTCAACTTCTTCGTAACCTCGAATTTTATTGTGTTTAACGCGATTTTTATATGAAACTTTAGGTTTAAACTTTAGGCCAGTTAGTGTTTTTAATATAAAGAATTTAATGTTTATTAGTTCGAAACCAAACGTGATTTTAGATTAAATTTGAAACAGAACTAGTTCAGATCCGTTTTTAAATTTAACTTTGTTGTTTAACTCTCTACGGTCTAGGCGGATAGACTATTCGCAGTAAAACTTCATACTAAAACTTCATACTAAATTCGCAGTAAAACTTCATACTAAAATGTTTTTTTAAAATTTAAGAATGATTTTGAAAAGTTTAACATTTACAAAAGTGACAAATAATTTAAAGATCAAAAGTTACAAAGCAGATTTAAATAAATTTAAAAAATCAAACTTTCAGCCAACCAGGGCTGACCTGACCTTGTTGGTGGATAAAGTTTTCTGCTTATACAAGACAGTCTTACCAAAAGTCTGGTAAATATTATTTTCCGCCTTTGAAAACTGGTGTATTTGAGATTTATGTACATTTGTCGTAAAAGAAAGTCGGGTGTTGTTCACAACATATTTAACACCCCACCAATTTTTTCGTATCTTTTCATATCGATCGAGGTGTGTGGGGCACACGGTATGTTGTGAATATGCTTTAAAAGAAGAAAACTTTGTAATTTATAATTCATTTGGTGTGGGAGCTTCAAACATCTCAGCAATTTATCTTTTAAAAATTTAATGTTTATTGCATAGATTGATGTTATTATTAATAATTAAATTATCTACATCATTAAGTAAATAAAAGAGGATTTGAGATGTACGCCATTATCTAGCAAATGAACGATACGATTATGTACGTGTTATACATTTATATGTCTGATGTTTATGTATCAGCTTGTTTAGCAGGTAGGATGAATACTGAATAGCATATTTTAATATTTCTATCGTATGGAATATTGCTAATTGTACGTACAGTACTGTGATACGTAAATATATGAAGATAACTCAAATTGATATAATATTTGCCAAATAATTAATATTCAAGAGATTTATTATTAAGAACTATTCCAAAATAATATTTTAAATTAAAAATTGTTTTTTATTCAAAATATAAAATATTATATGTTATGTCATTTTAAATGAGTATTTATTATTTGACAAATTATCTGTACAAATTATGAATAATTTAATTATATAAATGAGTTTCAGCTTCATAATTCTTTCATAATAGTTTTGGGAAATGTTTGTTTCAAAATTAATACGAGTATGTCCATTCATTAATATTAATTAAAAGTTGTTTACAGTTTGGAATCTAATAAATAATAAAAACAACCTTCAAATAGAAAAATACGAATATCGTGTTAACGAATTCGAGCGCTATTAGTATAAAATTAAATAGTGAAAAAACAGCAACCAGAATACTGAGCAGGTGACCCAGAATTTTGTCACTGTAGAGTTTTGTAAAAAATAATAGTGCAACATTTATTTTAAAACTAGTACTTCTGCCATATCGTCTTTTAAATTGTGCTGAACGACCTCAATTTTCGTCCACTCTTAAATGTAATGAAACATCAAAAACTTATTATCAGATGACAGATTGAATTTGGACTTTGCAGCTACAAATCATGTCATGTATAAAACTCTTCATTAATTTCATATAAATGTCTAATTTTCACGATAACAAGTAATAAATTTTTTCAAAATTATTGGTAACCTCGTGAGTTTTAAGTCCTAAGCACTTAAATATTACATCTATTGCTCCATTAAGGATGAAGAAACGGGCAACGTAATGTAAATAAATCTAAAACACAATGCCAGCCCATGTCTAGAACAAAATAAATCCTAGAAGTGATTTATTAATTTTATTTTTATTCAATTTTGATACGTTTTTCCATTTTTATATGATCTAATTTTATTACCACCAGTCTAAAAATATTAACATTTTTAATACAAAATATTGTTCGCATAATATCGAGGTACTTTCAAAATAGTCAAATATATGCCATAGTGACTAATTGAAATTTGTAATAAGCAGCTATTAAATTAAAGTTAAATAGTATTTCTCTAGTTTAGAATGGAAGTTCAAATTTGTAAAACCCGTCGTGATAGAAGTTATCTGGACACTTGTCGCTCTCCACATTTTACTAAATTTATCTGTGTATACGTGTGTACTGGACTGCAATTACCTTTTCTTTGGAACCAACATTTCAGGGAAAAGTTTCAGAGTGAATGTTAAACGGGACGAGAACCTCCCATCTAAAAATGATGTTGATGAATACGGCAGGATGATTGAAAGTAAACATAAAAGAGTGCAAACCTGCATACAAATGTTTCAAGGCGCAAAAGCTTACAGTAATGTTGTTAGATGAACGCCAGTGAAAATATTTCAAAACTTTGAAGAATTAGTCATCTCTAGTATAGAAAAATGGAGATTGGAACATATTGGAATACACTTTATATTTATAAAACACAGAAGCGAAATTCAAGATTTCAATAAATGCTTGAGCCAGGAACAAGTGTCTGTAGCAGCAGGTTAGAGGTTCGCATTGTGTTACGCATTACAACCAAGTCAAAAAATGAACAAAATTTGTAAATCGTTCTAACTAACAGTCCTTACCTTTCGAAAAATAGTAAGAATTTTGGTAAGCAGGAAACACTTTTTTTTTTTTAAAGCCTTTGGCAATATTATTCTTGAATCTTTCTTTATACGAAACTAACAAGAAGTGTGAAATTCTTAAAAACTATATATTTTTTTTTACTTAAGCCTTAACCTATGTTAGTACTTAATATTAGTATGCATTAGTTTTAAATTATTATTAATTACTTAATTTAAGTGTGTTAGGTCAACATGCGTGTAATTATTAAATATTTCAGTTGATTAAATTTAGAGGATCTGCTCTGCGAAGCCGTTTGTATTTCGGTTGCCTTAGTAGTTCTCTAGCTAATTCGTTAGGGTGTGATTCCAGTTTCAGATGGTATTTTAGCCTGCATGATTTTATTGTCTCTTTAACCGTTTTGATTCCTAGGTTTCTATGGATGTTGTTGTTTCGAATATACCAGGGCGCATTTGTAATGCTACTGACGCTGTTTGAGGATTTTTGTGTGAAAACAATATAGCTGTGTCATCAGCAAAAGTTGAAGTGATTATGTTTTCAGTTATTGGTAAGTCAGCTGTGAAAAACAAGTATAGCACAGGTCCCAATACACTACCTTGCGGTACTCCTGCCTTTATCTCGGTTAAATCGGTAGTGGCCGTACCTTGTTTCACCTGGAACATCCTTTGGGCTAAGTAGTTTTCAAGAATTGCATGAAATTGTCTAGGCAGAAGAGTTTTAATTTTGTAATTTAATCCTTCATGCCATACTTTGTCGAAAGCTTGCGCATCCAAGAAAACTGCCGAGCAATATTTATTTTCTTCTAAGGAGAGCTTAATTGTGTTTACAATTCTGTGCACCTGTTCTATTGTGTCGTGCTGCTCTCTAAATCCAAAATGGTGATCTGGTATAATGCGACCTACAGTTAATATAGGTATTAGTTCTTCTAGTAGCATCTTTTCAAAGAGCTTTGTAATTTTCGGAAGTAGACTTATTGGCCTGTACGACGAGACTTGGGTTTTGTCTTTACCTCTCTTAGGAATCATGATAATTTGAAATATTTTCCATTTTTAGGGAAAGTATCCACATCTCATAATCGCATTAAAAATATATGTTACATATTTTATGCATCTATCGGGTAATTCTTTGATCATTTTTCCAGTTATTAGATCATGGCCTGGAGCTTTCTTAGGATTTATCCTGTTTTTGATAACCGTTTTGACGCATTTCCATTTAAATTTTATTGGATTTGGGTTCGACTCGTCCCTCGTAAACTGTGGTAGTACGCAGTCATTTTTTTTTCGTTTGGAGTGAACACTTTTTATAGATGGTTAGAGAAAGCGATAGTCTTTTCTAAATCACTTCTGGTTCAATGACCATCTGGTTTCCTTACCAGTGGGTTCGATAGCTCTGGCATTTTTAAATTTCTTGCTGCCTTCCTCAGTGAGTAATGGCTTCTTTTTTGCGGTGCTTTTCGGTGTTGTATGTCATTATTTCACTTGCAGTTTTTCTATTGGTTTGTCTTTTTATGATGTCGATTATTTGTTCCATGACTATTGACTTGAAAATGTCAATTGGGTTTTGACTCATTCTAGCATATCCACCAGCTTCTCGAAAAATATTGTGTGTTCGGATCCGATGCTGATGGATCTTTTTTCCATTTTGTTTCATCACGTGCAACAAAATATTCATCAGAGAATGGCCTTTATTGTTGCTGCTGCACGATTTCTTTTTCAGCATGCGATGTTTTCCAAATCTAATCATCGTCACTGTCTTCAAAATCGCTCACACCTCCTATTACCAATTCCGATTCCGCAACAGAAACATCTCTTTCTGGAACATTGTCTTCTAGTTGATCATCACAGATATCACCTCATCACTAATATCACTAATCTCAATACGAAATAAACTCATTTGATTTTTCGAAAAACAAAAAAATTGTATACTGGAAATGTTAAGGTCTAGGTAGACCTAATCGTGTACAAGACGTATATAAATCGCATTAGTGTTTTTACATACAAAATTGTGTAATTTTTTTTATTTTTTTTTTATCAAATCTCGGGAGAAGTGTTGATTGAGGAATTCATAACATTTCATATAGGTCTACAAAGTATTTATATAAAAAAAACACATTTAAAATTCGAAAAGGTCTGGCCAGACCTTAAAATGAACAGAAGGATTAACCAAAATTATTTACTTTCGGAATTGTTAAGTAAGAATGGTATAGATTGGCATCTCATCCCACCAGCATCCTCTCATTTTGGTGAGTTATGGGAATCTGCCGTAAAATCTGTGAAGACTCAACAATCAACACTCGACAATTTTGGACTTCGTATAACTCTGGATACGATTTTTATGCTATACATATTAATGTTGAACCACCGCTATATCTTGGACACAAACGTTTTATTGTGATTACGTGTACTTTGGCGCCAACAGAAAGTAGCCGGCAAAATTTTGTTATCATTAAATGGAGGCATTGGAATTATACTGCGATACTACTAGCATCCGTGAATTTGCTAGAATACAATAATTACCAACCAAGTTCATTGGCGTATTTGACCGTAGTTTCGGAAAAGGTAAAGCTTTCTGTAGATCGAAAGTGCAAGCTTAATATTCGTAAGAAAATTGACTATTAACTAAGAGATACCAAATTAATTTTGCAAAAATACCGGTCCAAATAAGTTTTTCACATTTTCATCAGTATGACCATTTTTGTCGAAAATTCCTGTACCCTGTACTGCCCATTAAGATTGAATGATCGGAATGAAACTATATACTAAAGTTTATTTCTTCTTACATTGACGGATTTCAGCGATTTTTGCCCGAGTGACAGCTTCCATATGAGCTTTTTCGTTTTTTTGCTTAATATTTTAAAAAGTATATAGCATTTACAAAAAATGATTAGCATTAAATGATTGCAAGTTACATTTCAAACGAAAATTTGTGCAGATCATGTTTTAAATTTTACCGGTTAATAAAACTTTAAACTTTACAGCTTTTTCCCTAAATTGAGAGAGTTACGCGAAATGTAAGGAGACATCAGAATTATTTTCTACTTAATTTTTTTTTTATGTTTATTTTAAAATTTTTTATTATTCTTAGAAAATGATTTTTCATCTAATGAATTTCAATAGTTCATTTTTTTAATATTAATTAAATAAATCAATTGTTTTCAGAATGAAATAAATTTCGTCTGAAAAAACTGCATTGAGCTACGAATAAATAGGTGTGTGTGTTAAAAGAATTCGTCCTTATCTTCTCAAATATAACATTTATGTCAACGATCGTGGGAAATATGAGATCACAAGATTACTTTTTTGTGACCTACCCGCCTATAAAATAAATACGTCGTTGCACGAGGGCTGACCTCGTTGGTATTCCGAAATTTAAGCAGGAATATCACAAATCCGGTAAGGTAAATTTTTTGCTTTAAAAATTACGTGTGGTGTATTACATTTTTAGTATTAGGAACACATTAAAATAATTCTTAAGTGTGAGCATTAAAATAAATTAATAAAAATTAACAAATTTTAATCAACATAATTATTTCCGTTTTTCTACCTATTTACAAATAGAAATTAATTCAGCTAGTAGTTTGGATATATGTTTTCTTACCGTTCCATATCAATTCCCAATTTTCAGTAAAGTGTATACGTTACATCTTTGTATTCAAATAAACATGTCGAAATCAGTAACTATCCGAAACATTAGTATAATGTATAATCGAAACATCAACAACATATACCCTAAAAAATCACTATTGTTATTTATAATATTCCAAAAATACAAATACTATCTTTCTTATTTCTTATTATTTTACTTCTTGTGAAATTTAACCTTTTTACCCCTTCTATCATCTCCTAGAAGTGGGAGCACCACAAATATTATTTTACTTGTACGGCTGTTGGTATGATGTCTTCTCAATCTACTCGGATACAAATTTACATCTGAAGTTAAAATTTAAAAAAAGTATATCTACATAAAAAATCTGCACATTCAATATAATGTTGTGGTTAAATTCGCATAAATGCAAAGCTTTTCTCATCTAGCTTTTAGAAATAAACTATAAACAATACTACTTTGGCTTTTCATATTTTTAAATTAACATTTTTTTAAGAACACGATGTTATTTCATTCATATCGTATTCCATCCTCCATTTTATCGTATATCATACGTTATCAAATTAATTTGAAAATGTAAAACAAAGTTTGTAGAGAAAACTAATATGTAGAAGATACACAGAGTAAGAATAAAAAGTAGAGTTAAGATAAATAATAAACACAACAACCAAGAAAAAAAATTAAATAAATAAAGAAAAGATCAGGTGTAATATAAAACCTTAAAATTTAAATAAAATGATTTTGTTTTACTTTTAACTAAACAAAACCAAATTAAAAGTTTTTCGTTTCTGTGAAAATGATAAAAAGCTTTTCCGTTCTGTGTATGTGTAACAGAAATCTATCATAAAGCATCTCAAGATATATGAATTTATTAAAGTTTTAATTTTGTGCTCGTCTTCTACATTATTTCGTTTTTCATTAGTTTTTCAGGTTTACCTGTTTCATAGCGAATTGTTAGTTGTTGGTATTGTTGAATTCATGGAAATTAAGTGGAATTTTTTTTTTGCATTAATTTTATAATTTATTTGTTTGCGGTGACTTTTTTATTTATTCGTGAGCTTTATGAAATGGGGTTTTCGCATTTTTCATAATTTTGGTTTTGAATATTATAAAGTAATTATTTTGAAAATGGAAAAAATTTATTCAATTTAAGTTTAGTAATTTAATTTTAATAACATTCTGAATGAAGAAAAATAACATTTATGAATATTTTGATTAAATGTAAAAAAAATTAGATAAAATTAAAGCCTGTATAATGTGGAATGAGCAATAAAATGCTGAATTTAAATTATCTTCATACATCATGATTCAATAAACATATGCGCAGTCTGCATGTTTATTTCGTTTGATGCTCCACGTTTGATGACGTCAAAAACCTATTATACGATACAGTAAATATATCGCGTGCACTAGTAATATTGGAAACATCTGTAGTACTGCTGGTAATCTATGCAATAGAAACCTTAACCAATCACGTCTATAACTACACGAATAATATTTATAATCTTCGATGGTTAACATATAATTTGACGAGAATTTTTAGTATTCAAAGTGACAAAGAGTAAAAGCTCGAAACTGGTACTTAATGTAAAAATAAGAACAGACTCTCATTTGTTAAAATATTCTCAATATCTCATTTGTTAAATAAAATATATCAATTTTACTAGTAAGATCATATGAACATTTTTAAAAATCAGCCAAAATTCTCAAAACCATTAGAAAAATCAAACTTGTTTAATTTTATAGTATAATTTAAGAAAGGTTTCCAGAAATTTTGATGAAAAAAACAAAAAACGAACCAGATGAATATGCAGTATATAAGCAGTGTTGTGCGTCTACGCGTGATTTGAAATTTTCGACATGTTGGTGTCGAAGATAGCGTATACAATTTATTTTGACGTAGACAATGTCACCATTTCGTAGAGTATGTAGAATATTCGTAGAGAATGTAGATTATTTCTTTTTTTTGTTGCCTTTCTCATTGTATCTCACAGTTATCCCAATTCAAAATGCTTGTTTCCAATACTGTGCAAAGTTATAATTCAATTTTTACAAAACAATAATAGTGTACGGTATGTTTAAAATTATTCAAGGTGTTTTCTTATTTTTCATTTGTAATGTTATGTTTTTCATTAAAAAACTCTAGCGCCAAGTATTCCATGTATTACTGGACAAATGGGTAACTGATGATGCCAATTTTTGTTTTTGATAATTTCTTTTCGAAAGTATAATAATTTCGAAAAAATAATTGAACTAAAGTAAGCGGTTAAAACGTTTTTTTGAATTGTTAAAGTGTCATCTACCATCAGCAACAAATAAAAATATTGCCAGATAAAAATACGCCAGCTTCACTTGTCTTCGGTATTTCAAAATAAAACTTTAGTTTAAAATTGTTTACGATGAAATTTAATAGACTGTTCGGTTTAGACCTGCACACAATCTAGCCGAATTCATTTGAGGTAGGCAAAGTTCTTGCTTGTACTTGTGAGTAGATGTTCAATGGAGCACAAATTTGTTTGTTAGATGTAATGATTAAGAAACCAAAATGTTTGATTGAGTAGTTATGAGAAGCTAGAAATATTTTGGGTACCTTGCTTATGTCAGTGGAACCCGCTAAAAATTGTATGAAATTTTTTTAGACCACTGTGTACTAAAATTTGTTTCAGCTCATTGAAAGTGTACCTGCAACAAGCTCAAATAGCGAGTATTGTTGATGTGATTAAATGTGTACCCATAGCATACTACTAGCATACTTTTTGGTTGCCAGGATCAATATATTATGATTTTAAAGTAGGTGTATTATTTTTCTATCAGCTCGGGACAACGTATCGATTCCATTTCCGTAAATTTAAATTTTTTTGTTTTAAAAATCTAGGATCAATCACATGATTTACATAATTATCAAAAATTGTTTTTATTAACTAATTGGGTCAACATAAGTATACGGGTATTTGTTGCATTGGTTCTAAAACTAGTCTGAAACTGCTGACTAGATGCAAGTCGGTAAATAAGCGAACACCGGTACCTCTCTTAACATTAATCCCAGGTGTTTAACACGATCCTGGAACATTTCATGATATGTTATTTGTAGGATCCATACTACACAGTCATCGATGTAATCCACATCGATTATCTACTTACAGAACTCAGAAATTGGGAGCTTCTTCAAATAATTGTTGTACATCCAGC
This sequence comes from Nephrotoma guestfalica, assembly GCA_963691935.1. Classification (NCBI taxonomy): domain Eukaryota; kingdom Metazoa; phylum Arthropoda; class Insecta; order Diptera; family Tipulidae; genus Nephrotoma; species Nephrotoma guestfalica. Next base: position 198,445,608 of record OY829913.1, on the reverse strand, counting down.
GCTGCTTTAAAAAAATTGTATTGTAATGTTGAAATCGAGCTCATCGATTTCGATGCGTCGAAAACGACGCTAAGTTTGCGGCTATGAAAGAAATTATCTGGACAATGCTGGCCGTTATGATTTACAACTTGGAAACGAATACTGCATCGACTACCCAAGTTTAACATTCATTTCTTAAGCAAAATTGTATCATGCATTTTTTTTTCTGCTATATTGAGGCACTCGAGTGGTTTTACCGGTATAAATTTTGTGATAACTGTCGTTATTTTCCATGTTCTGGTGATTTAACATTTTATTGCATAGTGAAGATTTTGTTCATTGAAGCACCTTCGCTCAAAGTAGTTTATTTTGACAGTTCTGTATTTCGTTTAAAAATTTAACTATGTAAGTATAAAGTTCTACTTATTAACATAGGTTTTCGATCATTGTCGAATTATTACAAAATTGTATACTACCACAACTAAAGTATAAATGTAAGAAATTTCAATTTTTTCCTATTAATCCGTTTTCCGAACAAAGCTTCACACATTATATACACGAAAATACGTCATAGCCATACAAACTTTGGTTCAAATTTTTCAAATGTAGTGTAAGAATAAACTCCATGAAGGCGAAATTGTTAAATGAACAAATAAACTATAGAACTTTACTGATTGATAAAAAAACAACAATTTTCGACATTGTCTACATTATATACATTGTCGACATCAAACTTTTAATTGACTACATACGTTATCTACGCACGTAGAATATTAATAATCTACGTGGTGTAAACAATACGGCACAACACTGTATATAAGTTAACATGCGGTAGCCAACCGATTTCAACCTTGAGGGGAGGGGAGGCGGTTTCATTCATATAAGACGCGCATTCCTTATAATGCGCACTGTAATCATATTTAAAATTGTAAGATAATTTTATGTAAAGTGATTTTATGTTAGTTGTAATCTTGTATCAAAACATAAATATTTTTATTAAAAGCAGGGTCCCTTGTACTCTGTCCCTTGTACTGAAGTCAAAATGTTAATTTACCAAAATTTAAAAAGTGTATCCTTATATATTAATCTCAGGTATCTAACGAACTTCGATGAAGTAGAAAAAATACTTGATATTGAAAAAAATTTAAGAGAATTTTCTGGGCAACCAAGTTAATCCGGTTCCTGAAAAAAGCGTTGTTCGTATACTAAATAATTACAATCACTCCAAAGTATTACGAAATGCTAAGTGTTATTAGTAACGAGGCTACGGGCCAAGTCAGGACAAAACAGGGAAATGTCTGACATTACACTATGCAGACAAACGTGATTTGTGCACACTCAAGTAATGGCAATGCTAGTGCAACGGCGAATCGAGATAAAGCATTCGATACATTTGTCAGAGAGCTCAAAGTTGTTCTACCTCGACTGCTGAGCATGAGAAGTCGGACAGATATACCAGAGGCGTTTCATCTATGTCTCGCATTATAAAATATGCAATACCGTGTGCAGCATAGTCACGTTAACCTTAATCCGCGCAATTGTCACTATCACCACAAATTTCACCAACTCAATAACGTACGCTTAGAAGAATTTATCCAACTCAATAACGTACGCTTTCATTCCCATCAATGAGAGTTTTTCATTCGGAATTGTTGCACGGTCCCTAAATACCACAAACTTTTCCAAAAGCATTCCAAAACAGTATTCAAAATCGGACAAGTGGTGCAGTGGTTAAAGCTTCGGCACTTGGACCGGGAGGTATTGGTCGTCGATTGCGACCGGTGATGTTAATAAACACACCTAAGACCCTCTGTTGGAGTGCAGAATTCAGCGCCGACCCACCGTTCATGTCAATGTACAGGTTAACATGGAGCTTGCAATGCGCAGGTGGTATACTGTAATAGTGTGAATGGATGGTGTGTGCGTGAATGAAAAGGAGGGTATTAATTGACCTTCAAGGGACATTAAATCCACTGGACATTTAATACTTTCTTTTTTTTTATACAAAAAAAATAAATACCCAACATCTTATCCATTCTAGCAAACAAATAGGAACATCAACAGTAACCCCTACTCAAACCGGTTTAAATGGATTGGCAATCCATTCATTCGAAACTAGTCAAATTTCAGAATAGACTACACATATTCCAAAGTGGACCTCGAAACTTTCCAATCCCGAACAAAAGACCTATATGAAATCTGGACAGACTTAGCAACCTGCCAAATTACAAGGAATTCACCACTGTGAACTACAGAATGAGAAATTGCTTCCATACTTATATCATAGGACGAGAAGCGGAAATATATTTAAGTTCGTAATCGACAAAGGGTTGAATATCAATTATATAATACCACAATATGTACCGAATCCTCTAGATAACAGAAAACCATTCATTGCGAATTATGTTACTGAGGCATCAATATTACCTATTATGCATGGACAAATCTGTTTGCACCAGAGACCTAACATGCAAAGACCAAACATGAAAATTCCATTAAATCAACACTTATCCAATTCGGCCAACAAACAAATCTTTCGAGATTCCCATCTTAACCAAGAACAGAAAAGAAAGCGAAATAATTTAATGGGCAACTGTCCCCGACTTTTACATAACTAGTGTCGTAGAAGAGATTCATACTATCAATTCGGAGCCGGTCTCTTGCCGATCGACGGTTGAAAAACAAGATAATTAATTTTTAGACGACGGCGTGATCAGACCGTCGAAATCGCCGTATTACTCCCCGATACGGATTTTACCGAAAAAAGACGCTCCAGGAGAAAAAAAATGTACAGAATGGTTATCAAATATCGAAAGTTAAATTCGTGGATACCATTGCAGATAAATACCTTATACCGAACATCAACGGCATTTTGTGAAATGTGGGGCAAAACACATTTTTTATTATAGTAAACCTAAAAAGTGAATTTTATCAAATTCCAGTAAAAAGTTCTGATTTAGAGAAGACTGTGTTTTCTATAAATCATGAAAAATATTAATTTACAGCCTCCCATTTGGCTTTAAAAACGCCTCTTGCATCTTTCAATGAACTCTCCAAAAATTAAGAATGTGGCAGCCCGTCTCGAAACACATATCTACAGGAGAATCCCAGCGTGATAAAATGTTCTAAACAAAACCAATTACTAAAACCCCTTTCCCTACGTGGGAGAACTACAGATGTCTTGAAAATTGTATCCGCAACAAAGAGGAGATATGAGCAGGTCATAAATAAATTGGAACTAAAATACGGGCAGTCGCAAGTCAGAGAATTATACAATGTTCAACTCCAAACCAAGCGACATATAACTTACACAGTAAATTTGCGCAAGCTAAGTTCCAATGATATTGCGGAGATAAATACTATGATAAGAGAGGCGCTAAGGAAACACCAAGCTATTGGAGTCACAGAAAATTACAACACTCAAGTGCAACGAACACACGGACAGACACCGGGAATAAAAAAAGCACAAATAGTTCAAGAAACAACCAAGTCCAGAAGCAAACGTTTGGTTCTAGATCGAATAGTGCAAGTTGGGTGGGTTATAGAGGGTTTGCGGCCAGAGAAAAAGAGGGATGAATTGGTTTATTAAATGGAGCAAAGTCCTTAACTAGCAGAATGTACTAGTACGATTTGAGGATGAATCCAGCAGAGGAGTTGGTTGATAAAGAGGAGGCAAGCATTGTAGTTGAGAAGGATGTGTGCTGGAATACTACGAGGCAGAAAAACGATCAGGGACTTGATGAGCCAATAGCGGAAAGCGCCAAGAAATCCGAGAAACGACTAATTTGTCAATCAGTATGATGTCGCAAAATTATTGTAGCTGAACAATGATGATGAAAGGATAAAGATCGATCCACAGTGGGAAATTTGGCGATTTCCTAGGTGGTGACTTAGTGTGGCTAAATTCCAGGAAGCTGAAAATCAGATTTCAAGATACACAACCAGACTGGAAAGGTTCATACAAAATTATCAAGACGATCGGCGATAATGTGAACTAAAACGATACGTCAACGGATGTGTCTGTTAGAGACGACCACATATTAGGTGGGGGTAGTAATTCAAATTATACACAACACAAGCATATCAATTTGTGGTCGAGTGGTTAAGGTACAGACCACAAACTGCTGGAAAGTACTCAAACGCAAGTATCAAGACGCATACATCACCAGATGCAATTAAAATAATAATATCGACCAGCGATAGACAAGTACATACGCGCGAGCAATTTGGGAAGCACAGAAAGTTGTTATTTAACCAGGAACAGTGCCACTCAAAAAGTAAACAGTGTGAAAAAGTAGTGCAATTAAAATGAAAACCGTAAAAGCGAATTAGTGAACAGTAAACAAGTGAAATAAGTGAATTGCCGTACAAATTACAGGTATTGGAAAATAAAGTTTGTTACTTGAAAATCGCTGAGTTTTTATTTGCAAAATCGAGTAAGAATCCGCCCAAACATACGAATGCCAGAAATTCGTAACAATATACTGTAACATTTGGTTTAACATTCCATAAACACCGCAAAATTTCGCAAAACTTAGATCAAATTCTATTAAGAACCATTTTCCATTGGGTTGGTACAGTCAGAATAAAACATAAGAAAGCAAAATTTATTTTTAAAACTTAATCCTAAATACCAAATTACACAGATTATCATAGTTCATCACATTGCCGAATTATAAGGTTTGAATCCGTCTATCAAAATGTTCGATTATAAAACGGTTTGTTGACAAAACAGCGGAAAGTTTAAAATATGCTTCTCTTATGTAACTCATCCAAAATTATATATAATGTTAATCATGTCGATGAGTCGGTAAATTGAATTTACATAATTCAGTCGGATGACTGCTTGATTAGTCCATTGATTCATAGTCAGGTTTTTGGGCTGCTGGATAAGACTCATTGGCAATTTGAAGGGGGATGGGTCTCTTATTAATTTATTTTAAAATTTCTTCTGCTTTCTTCTTATGCGATTGCACTCATTTGTGCTAACCCAAGCAATAGTTGCATGGCGTTCATTTGTTGCCTTCTTATCTCGCTCAGCCTCGCGAATCATTATTTTAAATTTGTATTATATCATCTCGGACGGTTAACTATTTTAATAGAATGAATCTGCAACCATTTTTTGGCTGGTGCCAATTTCAATTTTAAACCAATAATTAATTAAAAGTCTGAAATTTAGAGATGTTTACTGACATCTGATACAACTTGATATAGATTTTTTATTTCGTCGGAATCACCTACACGAACATTGCAAATTTTCATGACTACGGAAATTGATTGTTGATATTATATTTTTTCTACAGCATTGCAGATACTACTATTAAATATCTACCGCAAATATTCATTTACTTGCATTTAATAAAATATTGGCACCGAATACAATTATTTTTAATGACATCCTTTTTTGCATAATTTTATATGAAAAATTCAATTTCCAAAGCTTCAATTTTAATTATAATATTTATTTTCAATTATACATCGAGAGCTATAAATCATATGAGACAGTAAAAATTATATTGTCCTGATGGTAAATCAATAAATCCAAATTTATTTTTTGTACTGGGAGGTAAGACATACAACATAATATGGATCCATATGAAATAAATAAATAAATTCACACACACACACCCCAATATATACATATGTTTGTAAGCCAATCAAAATATGTTAATGATATTTATGTTAGCTTAAAAAACGTCTGACAGTAATTATTGTCCGATGGACACAGTACAGTTTTGTCCAGTAATCAATATTAATTGGGTGGTTTTTACCTGGTCATTTTATTTTCGTATGAAACTAGAATAACATTGAAATCGTTTATTGATTAATTACCAGTCCTGTACAGAAGAACTGTCTGTACACTGTATACTCGTGTGTAACGGAACACATTCGAATTATTATCCTCGTATATTTTTATGTTTATTTACAAACAAAAATGAAATAAAATATTTATGGTCATTATTGAATTTTCCATGATTTTCCTATTTCTTTCATACTGATAATGGGGTTAAAGGTTTACAATTTATTACACATTTTTTGGATTTCGGAAATGGATTTGTTGCTAATTTTATTGAGTTTTTGGTTCTTATTATTGAAAATTATATATGAAAAGCTTATTTATTTGATATATTGTATGTACGTTTGTGTGTTTACAGGATTTATTGGATTGAATGTGGGCGAAAATGTGTAGCCGATGTGTTTTGTATTTTTTTATGCCGATTCTTCTGGACATTTTTATGATACCTATTTTGTATCAAAATACAAATGACACTTGGTAGAAAATGACACTTCGTTTTTATTCGTAAAGTAAATGGTAAATAGTAAATTTTATACAAGACTTTAACATGGCTAACTGGGTACTATTAATAGTGTGTATATTCCAAGCGTATAAAGTATTTGATGCAATTTACAAATTTATTATAAAATTGAACTGAAAAAACGAAATGAAATGTTTATGTGATAGAACAGTTTTCAAATAAACTAATCCATAAAATTTCAAAATTTTAAAGGACTTAATTGAGTATTTTTATAATTCGATCGACGTGTCTATTCGACTACATGAAATATTAAATATTTCATTTAACTCATAAAAATGTAGTTCAAATTGAATAATTAGTTTTATTGAAGAAGAAACTAAATATTCAGTTTGGTGATTAAGTTAAGGAGATTTTGGAAGCTCTGAGTTCTATAAGATAAGTGAATTCGTTGTTTCGTTGCGATGTATAAGAACACATAAATAAGGAGCAACTAATATACACATGTCACACTATTATAACAGGTACACGTAGTTTTAAGCTGACATAATAATTTTTTATTGTCAATTCCTTAATAGGGTTGAATTTTTTTATTGTAGACGTTTATTTTATGATAAGTACTGAAATTAAATATTTCGTAGTAAAATTTGATGGCTGCTGTTACTTAAACTACAAACCACTGTTCTGTTGCCAGTTTTATTTTTTTATATGTATGATGATTCAATGCGACCCATTGAAGAGTTACATTTTAAATTTGCAACATATTGGAAGTAATCATAGTAACTTCCATACATTTTTAACAAATATTTTCGCAATGATTCTACCTCTTGAAATAATCACTTCCTGCATGTACTGATTTTAGTCAAAATATATTGGCCTATTGTTGTACGTTATTGATAGTATTTTGATTATCTTCAGTTATGTGTTCATTTTATTTCGTTGTGTGAAAGATCATTTATCTTTACTTCGTGCATGTAATAATTTGATATTTTATTTAACTAATAAATACTATGATTATAAGCAATAAGTGAATAACACAATACATGTTCATAATTAAAATTTATTTTTTACAGAAATATAAAATTATTACATGCTTATTTAAGTAAATAATAAATAGTATTTACCAAAATTATGTAAAAGGGAACCAATTGAGTGTAAATACACAATGGATGCATTCTAAATTTTCAGTTAATACACAAATACACATATGGCTGTAACAATAAATGAGAAATATTCACTTCCTGCATGTACTGTAATATACTGTTATGTGTATAATTCTCATATATATTATGTGTCCATTTTATTTCATTTGGTAACAGATTTGTTTCGTACATCTAATAATTTGATATTTTAATTAACTAATAAATGTTAACATTACAAGGAATAAGCAAATAACACAGTATATGTTTCTATTTAATATTTATTTTTCATAGAAACATCAAAATATTACATGCACGAAGTGAATAATAAAGAGCATTTACCAAATTAAATAAAATGGATCTAATTTAGTATAAATACATAAAATCTCAATTAATACACAAATACACATTTGACTATAAAAATCTAATAGAAATATTCACTTCCTGCATGTAATAACTTTAATCAAAATAGATTGGTCCAGTGTTGCACATTATTAATAATATCTTAGTTGTTTTATATTATGTGTCCATTTTATTTCATTTTGTAAAAAATTATTTGGATTTACTTCGTGCATGCAATAATTTGATATTATAATTAACTAAAATTATTACATGCACGAAGTGAAAAATAAAGATCATTTACCAAAATTAAATAAAATGAATAGTGTAAATTCAAAGTGGGTGTATTTTAAATTTTCAATTAATACACAAATTGAACGCATATGGCTGTACCGATAAAATTGAGGTATTCACTTCCTGAATGTAATATTTTTAGTCAAAATATATTGGACCTGCATTGTACATCATTGATAATATCTTAATTGTCTTATATTTTGTGTCCATTTTATTTCGATTTGTAAAAGACCATTGGGATTTACTTCGTGCATGTAAAATTTGATATTTAATTTAACCAAAATTATTACATGCACGAAGTGAATAATTAGATCATTTACCAAAATTAAATGAAATGGATCCAATTTAGTGTAAATACACAATGGGTACATTTTGAATTTTCAATAAATACATAAATACACATATGGCAGTAACCATAAAATAGAAATATTCACTTCCTGCATGCAATACTTTTAGTCAAAACATATTGGTCCAGTGTTGTACATTATTGATAGTATCTTAATTGTTTTATATTATGTGTCCATTCTATTTCGTTTAGTAAAATAACGTTGGATTTGCTTCGTGCATGTAAAAATTTGATATTTTAATTAACTAATAAATATTAAAATTACAAGCAATAAGTTAATAACACAATAAATGTTGATATTTAATATTATTGGTTTATAGAAACACAAAATTATTACATGCACGAAGTGAAAAACAAAGATCATTTACCAAAATTAAATGAAATGGTTCCAATTTAGTGTAAATACACAGTGGGTGCATTTTGAATTCTCAATTAATACACAAATACACATACGAGTATGGCAGTAACCATAAAATTGAAGTATTCACTTCCTGCTTGTAATATTTTTAGTCAAAATATATTGGACAAGTGTTGTACATTATTGATAATATTTTAATTATCTTATATTAAATGTCTATTTTATTTCGTTTAGTAAAATAGCATTTGGATTTACTTAGTGCATGTAATAATTTGATATTTTAGTTAACCAAAATTATTACATGCACGAAGTGAAAAGTCAAAGAGCATTTACCAAAATTAAATGAAATGGATCCAATTTAGTGTAAATACAGAATGGGTGCATTTTTAACTTTCAATTAATACACAAATACACATATGGCAGTAACAATAAAATAGAATTATTCACTTCCTGCATGTTAAAAATTTAGTCAAAATATATTAGTCCAATGTTGTACATTATCGACAATATCTTAATTGTCTTATATAATCTGTATATTTTATTTCGTTTAGTAAAATATCATTGGATTTACTTCGTGCATGTAATAATTTGATATTTTAATTAACTAATAAATATTAAAATTACAAGCCATAAGTAAATAACACAATAAAAGTTTCTATTTAACTATTATTGGTTTATAGAAATACAAAATTATTACATGCACGAAGTAAAACACAAAGAACATTTCTTAAAACTAAGTAAAATGTATCCAATTTAGTGTAAATACACAGTGGGTGCATTTTGAATTTTCAATTAATACACATATGGCAGTAACCATAAAATTGAAGTATTCACTTCCTGCATGTAAAATCTTTTAGTCAAAATATATTGGACCAGTGTTGTATATTATTGATAATACCTTAATTGTCTTATAAAGGGTGATTTTTTTGTGGTTAGGATTTTCATGCATTAGTATTTGACAGATCACGCGGGATTTCAGACAAGGTGTCAAAGAGAAAGATGCTCAGTATGCTTTGACATTTCATAATGAATAGACTTACTAAAGAGCAACGCTTGCAAATAATTGAATTATATTACAAAAATCAGTGTTCGGTTCGAAAAGTGTTTCGCGATTTACGTCCGATTTATGGTCTACATAATCGACCAAGTGAGCAAACAATTAATGCGATTGTGACCAAGTTTCGCACTCAGTTTACTTTATTGGACATTAAACCAACCACACGAATGCGTACAGTGCGTACAGAAGAGAATATTGCGTCTGTTTCTGAGAGTGTTGCTGAAGACCGTGAAATGTCGATTCGTCGCCGTTCGCAGCAATTGGGTTTGTGTTATTCGACGACATGGAAGATTTTACGCAAAGATCTTGGTGTAAAACCGTATAAAATACAGCTCCTGCAAGAACTGAAGCCGAACGATCTGCCACAACGTCGAATTTTCAGTGAATGGGCCCTAGAAAAGTTGGCAGAAAATCCGCTTTTTTATCGACAAATTTTGTTCAGCGATGAGGCTCATTTCTGGTTGAATGGCTACGTAAATAAGCAAAATTGCCGCATTTGGAATGAAGAGCAACCAGAAGCCGTTCAAGAACTGCCCATGCATCCCGAAAAATGCACTGTTTGGTGTGGTTTGTACGCTGGTGGAATCATTGGACCGTATTTTTTCAAAGATGCTGTTGGACGCAACGTTACGGTGAATGGCGATCGCTATCGTTCGATGCTAACAAACTTTTTGTTGCCAAAAATGGAAGAACTGAACTTAGTTGACATGTGGTTTCAACAAGATGGCGCTACATGCCACACAGCTCGCGATTCTATGGCCATTTTGAGGGAAAACTTCGGAGAACAATTCATCTCAAGAAATGGCCCGGTAAGTTGGGCACCAAGATCATGCGATTTGACGCCTTTAGACTATTTTTTGTGGGGCTACGTCAAGTCTAAAGTCTACAGAAATAAGCCAGCAACTATTCCAGTTTTGGAAGACAACATTTCCGAAGAAATTCGGGCTATTCCGGCCGAAATGCTCGAAAAAGTTGCCCAAAATTGGACTTTCCGAATGGACCACCTAAGACGCAGCCGCGGTCAACATTTAAATGAAATTATCTTCAAAAAGTAAATGTCATGGACCAATCTAACGTTTCAAATAAAGAACCGATGAGATTTTGCAAATTTTATGCGTTTTTTTTTAAAAAAAAGTTCTCAAGCTCTTAAAAAATCACCCGTTATTATGTGTCCATTTTGTTTCGTTTTGCAAAAGGTCATTTGGATTTACTTCGAGCATGTAATGATTTATATTTTAATTAACTAAAATTATTATATGCACGAAGTGAAAAATAAAGATCATTTACCAAAATTAAATAAAATGAATCGTGTAAATACAAAGTGGGTACATTTTAAATTTTAAATTAATACAAAAATACACATATGGCTGTACCAATAAAATAGAAGTATTCACTTCCTGCATGTAAGGTTTTTAGTCAAAATATATTGGACCAGTCTTGTAAATCATTGATAATATATTAATTATCTTATATTAAATGTCCATTTTATTTCGTTTAGTAAAATAGCATTTGGATTTACTTAGTGCATGTAATAAATTGATATTTTAATTAACCAAAATTATTACATGCACGAAGTGAAAAATAAAGATCATTAACCAAAATTAAATAAAATCAATCTAATTTAATGTAAATACACAATGGGTGCATTTTGAATTTTTAATTAATACACAAATACCCAAACGGCAGTAACAATAAAATAGAAGTATTCGCTTCCTTCGTGTAATTATTTTAAACAAAATATTTTGGACCAGTGTTCTACATTATTAATAATATCTAAATTCTCTTATTATACGTGTTTATCTTATACCGTTTCGTAAAATATTATTTATATATACTTCGTGCATGTCATTATTTGATATTTTAATTAACTAATAAATATTAAAATTAAAAGCCATAAGTAAATAACACAATAAACGTTTCTATTTAACTATTATTGGTTTATAGAAATACAAAATTATTACACGCACGAAGTAAAACTCAAAGAACATTTCTTAAAACTAAGTAAAATGTATCCAATTTAGTGTAAATACACAGTGGGTGCATTATGAATTTTCAATTAATACACAAATACACATATGGCAGTAACAATAAAATTGAAGTAATCACTTCCTGCTCGTAAAATGTTAAGGCAAAATAAATTGGTCCAGTGTAGCACATTATTGATAAAATTTAATTTCCTTATAAATATTATGTGTCCGTTTTATTGTAATATATCATTTATATTTACTTCGTGCATGTTGTTTTCAATAGCGTTCTTGTCATTATTGATGCTCAGCGGACTTACATGCTTGTTCCGATAAAATCAAGTTGAGAACCCTTCATAGCCAAAAAATCGTGGACAACGTTTCCTTCAATATCATAATGTGCTGGCATCCACATGACCTTGACACAGGCGGTTAATTAAATGTTTACAGTTCTTAATCATTGTGGAAGTGGTCACAAAATTTCGCATTGCATTGGGCACATTTTAACTATTCGTACAAAACACACATCTTGGATAAACAACTAAGGAGAAATTATCGAAGCATAATTATGGTAACAGTTAGTCATTATTGATATTGATTTCTGGTATAATTAGAACTGGAGAGACTGCAGCGGGGGTAGTAACAAAATAATCTACAATGCAAGGATCGGAGTAGAGAGCATAGCACCGACAATTGCATATGCCAGGTCCGTAACAAAACATAGATAACAATTTTTAAATAAACATCAGAATTTTGGGAATCCTACTACAGGACTTTTCAAATGCTCTTCGACATTGCCAAAAAACGGAAAATGATTTTTGAAGTTTACTTTTATGGCGATGCCTTGAGACAATTGACTGGCTAAGGTTACGCCATTATGTTTGACGATATCAGATTTGGTGAAAGCTTCTCCATGAAGAAAAAAGACAATTTAAACATATTTCTTCGTCAGTAGTAAGTAAAGAGAAGCAAACTGGTCTTAAATGAATTAACGGGCAAACCTTTTACAACTCATCACATTTCTTCTTCTTGTAGAGTGCACTGCGTTAAGTAGAATAAGATTGTGGAATGTTTCCCGGAAATAGTGATAATTTGAGCAGCATAGCTTTGAGTAATAAAACCAGCTTGTGTAGTTTAACATGTAAATCATCAACCAAGTGCCATAAGAGAAATGACAAAACATACCCCTGGGGGCAACCTTTAAAGACTTTAGAGATTAATTGACAATCCAGCTCATCCTCACAGCAATGCAAGTTCAGAACATGACTTCGATCCATGGAACGATAGTTGTTGTAAAACAAAAATTTTAAGGTGAAAAAAATTAAATAATTTGGTAAATTGAAATGTAGATGGTCGGTTTGACAAAGAACGTCAAGCTTATTTTATTCGTATTAGCATATAAAATAAACCTACATACCTATCAATAAATTTCGACATTATTTTTTACGTTTTCTAGATCATCGACGCCTTTTTCAAAATTCTTTACATATGTACATTTTCTACATACGTAGAATATTAATCAACTATGCAGTGTGGAAAAAAACTTTACTGTACTGTTAACATTAAAAATTTATAGTAAAAATGATATTCGGCCGATTAGAATTTTATCTGCTTTGTCGAAGGTGCTCGAGAAGATAATGCAACTTCAATCTTACGAACACCTTAATAGGTATACACTTTTAAGTGAATTTCAATCAGGATACAAATCTAACAATACGAATTGTTGACAATACATCAACAATCCTGGACAAGGGAAATTAATTTGTAATTTTGGTCGGAAATCGGAGCCTAGATATATTTTAAATAATTAGTGTGCTGAACCGCTTTCGTCGGATTAAAAATTTGGGAACAATACATATTATCGTTTTCTTTATTAACCATCTCTGGTGAAGCAAATGATAATTTCTGAATAAACGATCCATAAAACAGTCTTACTGACTAATAACGTAACCTGAATGTCAAATTAATAATTTAATACACGATTAAAGCCAATGATACACAGATTTTGTTATTTCATCCCAATCCAAAACTAATTCAGGATTACGAATCAAACGATAGATTTATTTTATATTTAAAGTCTTTAAAATTTGTATTATGCAGATATGAATCTATTAATAAATCCTCCTGCTCCGCAGATCGACACACCAACCAAAAATTATATAATAGAAAATGAAAATGTTTTATTTCAACTTTTCAATTTAAATTCAAATTTAAATATTTTCCTATATGTAGTGAAAAAGTAAATTCCTTGTGCACGAAGACTAAAGAAAATCCAAATAAAATAAAAATAAATTTTTCTATCATTTGAGAGATATTGATAATACATCCTCCTTATATACAGTACAAATCTCAAGGGATTATTATTGTTCTAGAGAACAAACAAAATAAAAAATCGAAATATTTTACTTATTTTGTACCATCATCCTAACATGGTACATACCCAAAATTTTTATAGTTTATTCTTCTTACTAGTTCGTCTACTGATCACATTTCGTATTGAAATTTTCTTCTACATTATGTTCCTATAATTTGAAACTGAATCCTGATATATTGATATAAGGCAAAGCAAAGCATATAGCATGTGTGTATGTATATACCATGGTGTATTGAAGAAAACCGAGATAAACGAAAAATGATTTTTTGTTACTGTAATACAAACAAATCTTACTTATACGTCTTAAAGAGCTTCAACAGGAAATACTATAACACAAAAAGCTCTTGTTTTAAAATAAACTACCAAAAAAAACTTTTGTTGAAATAAACACCGAACTGGTAAAAAACTGGTAAATTAAAATTATCCAAATTGAGTGGAATATTTTTTTACGTTTTTCAATCGAACTTTAAAAAAAACTTTTGATAGAAAATGGAATAAAACTTATAACAACATTGAATATTAAAATACGTTACGTACGAGTATCTAACAAGCTTATATGGAAGAGACGCAAGAATTTAAAAAATCGAAGTGAATCTATATAGCTGGGAATATTCATCGTAAAATTTATAACACGATCGATCGTATGTGTACGTGTGTGTGTGTCGAGAATCGAGATATGAAACCGAACGACATATACCTAATCAAAATAAAGCATTTTCCGATACTGACAGCATATCTAGATATATGTATCTTGAGATGATGTATCTTGAATGGCAATGGAATAAAAATAAAAATAAAAATAATAAGACAATTTTTTTTATCATGATTGATCGGTTTGAATAATTTTTTTAGTTTGAAATGGAATATAAAATAAAATTTGATTTCTATATATGGTATGTAGAATATAAAAATGAAAAAATCTTGAAGTTGGAAGATTTTATATACATGTGAAAAATCTAGATAAACATGTTCCAGATTTTTGTTGTGTTGATGTGTTTGTGCACTATATATATTCGTGTTGTCTGTTTATTTTAAAAATTGATGTTGGAATATAATTTTCTGGGTGGTAAAACGAAAATTTTCGTCTATACCTATACACTATTTCTTTATATATAAGCGTTCTGTATATACATACAAGTTGTATATATAAATACCTACTTAAATGATTGATGTAGATAAATTATGTAATCACCGGTTTGTTGTTATATAATTTTAATAATGTTGTGAGGAGGCAAGTGGAAAGGAGTATTCACGTCAATCAATAAAATATTTTTTGTCATGGGAGACAAAATTCTTATGTACGAGTAGCTATTATGGCGATGGAAAATTTTTAATTAATAATGTGGTTTTGTTGGTGGGGGTTTAGCTAAAGCGTCTTAAAATATTGTTCAGGTGTCTTTGGTTTAAGAGTATATTCCATTAAGTTTATTATGTAAGAATATATTACATAAATTGGAAAGAAGTTTAATGAGAACTAGTCTATGTGGATAACGTTTTTAACATTTGCTGTACACGGGTGTAAGTAAGTTTGCTTCGACTTACGTATAAGTGATTTGGTTTACATTATTTAGTTCGGGAACGGAAGTCTGTTTACTAATACTATTCAATGCTGGGGCCTGTAACAAAGTTGTTTGCATACATTTTTGCACGGATCGTATTAGAAAATTACCTGACTCGATTAAATTGTTTGTTTCAATCAACATTACTTGGTTATAGAATGATTATTTTATCGAGTAGATTACTACAAACAAAATCCCGTATTTTTAAAATAAACAATGGCGATACGATTGATAAACAAGGTGAAAGAAATTTTTAGTTTTCGGATTTTCCGGGAATTTTCTGGAATTTCGTCCAGACAACTTTTGGAAAATTTAAAAACTTTGTAAATAAGACTCATATCTGGCTCACATCGGGTACTCGGAAGTTTTCGAGGTCGATGATCTCTATTATGATGTTCAAATTGACCCCCTCTCATCTCCTTGGGACTCTCCAGAAAATCACGCGGGGAACGAGAAAAACTCGGCGCCCGGGGCTGAATTCAAATATGGCATCGGCGAACACCCCCCGAATACCTAGTGCACCCGAACCTGGACTTGGACGTCATCCCCGAGAACTTTCTTGGCAATATCGACAAAAACAACCCGAGAATTGGATCAGAACTTTCGTGTTCACCAAAGATCTTATCGCGGGCATAGAGGCCTCCACGAACTGTGAATCTGCTAAAACTTACCAACATAAGGATTCAACAGATCCCAGGATAAAGGCAGATTTGAAATCTTTGGAATTGATTGAGAACTTCTTTCAGCAGTACGATCCATTCCTCGAATTCATATCATGTCTCATAAACATAGCTAATGAAATGAGTGGAAGCCCAGAAAGCAATTGCAACAGTGCTTTTGAAGAAGGTGTCAAAGTTATGCAGGATATTGGGGGATCAAATTTCAAGGATCTACAGTTGTCGCGAACAATAATCGTTAAAACTATCGCCTCTTGCAACTCTAAAATAAAAGTCAACGATAAAGAGATAGAAATTGACCTCGACGTTCTGTTTCATAGAATATGGGCAATGGTTGATGGTTACCAAACCGTCAGTACTAAAGGATGTGATAGAAACCCTCGCGCTATAAGTAGTAGTTGGGGATAATATTTTGTTGACCCATGCAATAACGGGGTGCGATACCGTTTCAGCAACGTATTAACAGGGAAAGACAAAATTTTTCAAGACCTTCCAGAACTTCCCAGACCTTCGAGATCATTCTGCGATGTTCAAAGAAGCTGGTTTGTCCAGCGAAACAATTTTTAAGAAAGGGGCGCAGCTAATCCTGGTAATGTATGGTGCCACAATGTCATTCAGGAAACCAAATATTCTTGACAAGCTAAAATGAAACCAGTTACTCCAAACGTACAGGTGCGAAATGTACAGGAAAACCACTACAACGGGGAGAGTAAATCTGGCCAAAATTCTCCCTACGGTAGACGCCATTAAACAACATCTAAAGAGGGTCTATTTTCAAGTACAACAATGGCTGCACGGAGAACAGCTGACCATGGACCCATCAAAGTAAGAGTGGAGAAAGGAAGGCGACACACTAGTGCCTGTACAAATGGAAGCAAAACCTGCGCTCAAGAATATTATGGAACTAATATTTTGTGGATGCAAAGGAGATTGTAATTTGAACACCTGTAGTTGTTGGAAGCA
This sequence comes from Nephrotoma guestfalica, assembly GCA_963691935.1. NCBI lineage: Eukaryota > Metazoa > Arthropoda > Insecta > Diptera > Tipulidae > Nephrotoma > Nephrotoma guestfalica. Next base: position 198,428,305 of record OY829913.1, on the reverse strand, counting down.
CGGCCTACCTTGCAATCTTGCCTGTAAAATTTGTGAAGATTCAACTTGCCTCAACACTGAAAGATATTCAGTTCAAAACGTCATTGTGGCAGAGACAGAGGCCTCAGATGAGGGAGATGTTCCCCGTATGAATACATCAGTTGATGACGAAGAAAATGAGCAGACTACCGATGTGTCATGTGATCAATAATTTGATATATAATTACGTGTCTACACATTTAAGTTATTAATTAATGAGGCAAGGCAAACTTACAGGTTCATAGTACATGACTTGAAGTCAAGAAAAATTGTTTTAACGTTAATTACATAAATATTGACTTTCTATTCATTCTATTTCTTTCCTTCCCACATAATCTAGAATCAACAATTCCACACAGCTATTGCAGTATTGACGTCGGTCTCTAAGACATCAAGTTTGGTTGTCATTCATGGGAATGGCATCGATGTAAAGATAAAAGTTCCAGTGCACCAGGTGTTGAGATGGTAATTTTCGACGTACAATTTGGATTCAGTGCCGCAAAAAACCCCCCTTGAAGTTTTCGGTTCGTCTTTTTCGATCATGTTAGGAAAACCCTCGGAGATGACGTTCAGCTCTAGGTTCGGGCGCACCAGGTGCCCGAGGGGTCATTCTTGACGTGGAATTTGGATTCAGCGCCCCAAAAAACCCCTTATAACAATTTTCGGTTCGTCTTTTTCGATCGTGTCAGGAAAACCCTCGGAGATGACGTTCAGGTAAAGGTTCGGGCGCACCAGGTGTCCAAAAAACCCCTTATAACGGTTTTCGATTCGCGTTTTTCGATTGTGTTTCGAAATCCCTCGGAGACGACGTTCAGACTCAGGTTTTGGTGCACCAGGTGGTGGGAGGGTCGTTTTCGACGTGAAATTCTGATTTAGCGCCTCAAAAAGCACGCCTCCGATAATTTTCTGGTTGTTTTTGTCGATATTGTCAAGAAAGTTCTCGGGGATGACGTCCAGGTCCAGGTTCGGGTGCACAAGGTGTCCTATCCTAATATTTGTCTATATTCATCTCTATCCAACTGTCCATGCTTAAGAAAGAACATTTCATATGAGAATTTGTTGTTGTTTTCATATGTTCCTGTTCTAAGTATTTCATGTCTCTGTTGCATACCATTCAGCACGTGCGCCGCGATTTATCTGCATTTTGTCGTGTTTTCACCAATTTACATTCAGTTTTCGGCGGGTATTACTTTTGAATTTGATTCAATTAATTTTCTTCAAACGGTTTTTTCTGAAATTCATCAGCGAAAAGTTATTTCAAAGAAGTAAGTTCAGTTTAATGAATTGCATACTATGAACGATTATGTAGTTTGTCATTGTGCACGCATCGACAATCAATCCAATCGGTTATTTTGGACTGCGTGTATAATTTTCCAGGCGGATTCGTTCGTATGAATTTCTATTTTCGGTCGTGATTTTCAAAAGGTAAGTTGCCTTCGAAGATGTTCCCTATGTGGGGTCATCACATTTGTGAATGTGCGCGCACCGATAATTGCTTCATCATGTAATTTTGAATGGTGTGATTAATTTTCCAGTGTTACTTACAATGCCGAGAGCCAGAAGATCTAATATTTCACAACGAAGCCATACTGCAGATGAACAAGAAATCTCACGAGAAGAGCTCCGTGTTAGTATAGCCAACAATCGATCAACAATGCGATAGTCTTCGACGCACAATAAATGCATTAGGTGTTGATTTGAATCGAGAAGGGTTTCATTACGATTGCACAATTAACTATAGCTCGCATCCTTTTGTTCGAATCGGCATATTGGAGGTTGTGTGCGACCAGTGCGGTGCATTGAAGTTTGCTGGATAAACGCCTGGACTGAGTTATCTCCGAGGCAAGGAGAAATTGAAATTGCTTTCATTGCTTCGTTACGAAATACCAAAATCACGTCATTTCATATCGAACATTCAAAGATACAACGGAACTTTCCAAATGATTTCATTTGGAGCAGACAGTAAACGTTCATTTTCGTTTGGTAATCAGTAATTCTGACCACGCCTTCAACATTTCTAATAATTCACGATCGAATTGGATCATTGGATCATCCAAATTTACTTCATGGGCAATATGGAGGAACAACGATCGGCGTCAAACGATCAAGACTGCAATGAAAAGAGCAATTCTTTAAGATATGCAGCTACTTCTCTCATGAACATCAGGCATTGCATCGGTTGTTCAATACTGCGTTGGATCACATGGCAAGTGATGTCTACACAATCGTGATCAGAGCGGATAAATGACCCGCTGGAACACACGGACGTCGTTGGTGAAAACCTGGAAATGCGCGATATTGTGCTTTCACGACACTGGACAACTTCAACGAATATACGAAATTTGCAGTTCATACGATGCACTGCAATATTCGTGTTTGTTTTGACAAGCAAGGTGACGATGGATATCACTTCAATATCAACATTATAAATCCATTGAGCGGTGAGTGTCGATATCATTATTTTCAATTCAACAAGACAGTAATTTCATTGATTTCACTGATTTAATTTCAGGTGAGGATACTAACCACAAGGTTACAATGAAATATTACGCATATCGTTTGATCATTCGTCAAAATGCTGAAAACTTGCTGCGATTTCGTCGATTGTTTCAGCAATATTGTGTCGACATGCGCTTCAAAATCGGAACGGAGCGCTTTCATTCGTTTGAACCAAGTCAGACTGTGTTCGGAGGAGTATATTCATTTACGCCATGTAATCCGCTCCGAAGGAGATGAAGCTAATGTTGGTTGATTAACTATTAACGACATCACCGCACGTATCTTAAAACAAAAAATCCGATCGCTGATGAATTACGTTGTTAAACATCGCGTCTTGAAGGATACTCGATGCTGGATGTTTTCGATTGAATGGCAGAAACTAGGCTTGCCGTATGCACACATTCTTATTTGGCACTCATTTATTGAACTAAATTCATTTTGAGTTTTCATTTTATCTTAATAGAATAATGAATTTAATTTAGCTGATAAGGTAACACAACATTTAATGATGCTGAAGCGGTGCGAAGTTCACCGGATCAACTAGTCTAATTATAAAAATTAAAAACCAAATCAACTGACGTCAATCGATACAACTAAAATTATTGTGTCAAAACTAAAAATGTTTCGGAACAGGGTTACAAAATTTTAAGATGCATACTCTAGTAGCTAATTTTAAGCTAAATAGGAAGAAATTCTTTCAGTGGTAAGTTTCCGTAAATGACCTCTGTACTAGAAAATTTAACATTTTTTATACAAATTTCCGTCGATACAACTAAAATGATTCCGCCAAAACTAAAAACTTTTCGGATTTTTTCGGACTGCATGATTTTGAGAGATAAACACTAGTAGCTAATTTTATGGTGAATTAGTAAAAAAATCGTTGTGTGGTAAATTCCCGAAAAATAACTCTGGGATAAGAATTTAATTGATTTTTATTTAAATTTTCATCCCGCTCGCAAACTAAAATTACTTCGCCAAAATTAGAAATGTCTCGGATGTCTTAAGATTTTGAGATGTATGTGTTACGGTTAAAGCTCTTTAAACACTCACGTATCAAACGATGCGGGATAGGACAGGCGTGTTCCAGACTATGTGTAACATGTTTAATGTTTGTTGTTATGGCAATTTTGATTTGATCGTTCATCTGCGACACCCGTTTCCGCTAGAGTACAACCAAGGTATATAAACTCATTGGCCTCGGTTTGTTTAGCCTCATCGTCTTAGTTTTTCTGATATTTAGGTTGGGGCCAACTTCTTTTGCTAGATCGGCTAGCTTCTGTAGTTTATTATGCATGTAGGCGTATTTTTAAGTTCGGAGGCATATGTCTTCTGCGTAATCTAAATTATTTAGTTTTTCCGTTAATCCGCACTACAATAGTATACTATTAGGAACGGAAGTGAACAGAGTACGCATCCTTGACTAACTGTTTTGCTGTTACAATATATCATTCACTTCGTTTGCCTTTGTACTGCCAATACTAATTTCACAGTTCCATATTGTTTCTCTGTGTATTGTGTCGAATAAACGTTCGCAGTCCAAGAAGGGTATGTACAGTGGTGAATTCCATTCTTTAAACTGTTCAATGATGGTACGTGTTGTGTTAATATGATATGGTGGGTGTAATTTTGCCCTGGACTAAAGGCAGCTTGTTTCTTTCTTAATTTTGGATTGATTGTCGGTGAAATTCTATGTATTAAGACCATTGCTAGATCTCTGTAATTATGTTGAGGAAGAATATATCCTGCCAATTTTGCATTCTTTTCTTATGCCACCTTTCTCTTCTTAAGCCACCACACAGTTGCATTTTTTTCTTCCTCTTTTTAAATTTGCTCGCGAATCGAAATGTTTTATTGAATCAAAGTATGAGAGTTAAAGTTAAAGATCTTTTCACATTACCTATCCAATGATATCACGTGTGTGTATTGTCTATTTAAAATCAGGAAAATAACAACAACAGAACATAACAACCCGAAAACAGTCGTTGGACGTTTCAGGTAGTACCGTTTGCGAAACTTGTGTCATGTATAAAAGGGTACGTTTTAAGGAAAGTCAACGCTTAGCCTAAATGGTTTTCTAACGGTTACGTCTTCATTCAAATAATTAAAATGAATACCACATTAGCGGTAACCGCTCAAGTGGCTCGACCACTAAATTTAATCCAATTCTCCTTTCTTCGAGTGTGACAGAGATATCAAACTGACGGCTACAGAAGGCGACAAGGATCTGGCTGAATCTATGTTACAACACAGCGTGATGACTGCTTTTTTCTAACGAATTTTGCGAAATCATTGTTTGAATGCGGCTCAACTGGGATAGCGGCTTCAAGAAGTTCGTGAAGTCAAAGTCAGTCGGTAAACAGTTAGAAAACGACTTTGGGAAGGTGATCTGACTGCACACAGACCAGCAAACCAACCTTCAGTTCGCTCGAGAGCATTTGGATTGAACAGAAGAACAATAGAGAACAGTCATATTCTCAGACGAGTGCAGGATCTGTTTACTTGACAAAGGTGCAATTTGAACAATGAATTGATGAACGTGTCTCGTATGGCGGTGGATCGTATATCTTTTATGGGGAGGCATGTCACTAGAGGTAAAGACAGATTTGGTGTACATCTTCGGAGCGAATAGTGACCGTCGGACAAGAGGATTGACTTCTCAGCGTAACATTGAGGAATAACTCGAGGACTATATAATACGAGACCACATACGGCTCGTATAGTGTACCAGTACATTCAAGAGGCGGATGTGCCTGTTACGGAGTGGTCAGCTCGAAGGACCTCAATCCCATCGAACATTTATGTGACGAGCTGAAAAACGAGCCAGAAATATTTTTCCTCCCAAAAATTTGGAGAAAACTTTTGTGAAATTAATAAAACGTTGAATGGAAGCCGTCATTCGAACTGGGGGAAAGAATACTTCTTATTTCTAAAATTTTGCTGATTTCCATGTTTAATTCAATTTTTACCACTCATTTTCAAGCTAAGACTCTCACAAAAAACGTATACTTTTGAATGTGACCCCCCAAAAAATCACTTTGTTGGCACGGTATAACTACAAAAAGGTGTCACTGGATAGGTGTTGAAATAAACTTCAAATCTGCATTCCAGAGAATTAGACAAACATTGAACTTTTTTTAATATTTTTTAACTTTTGTTAAAAATTTGCCAACGTGTTAATTGTTTTGCACCCAAGTGTATATGGTCCGTACCAGAGGCCTTGTTATTCTTATTTTAGCAATGACACTGCTAATTTCCCGCTCCGTTGGTGGATGGGTGTTAACAGGTTCGTTATTAAACCCAGTTGTTAATTCGAAGTTTTGTCTGTCATTGGTGGCGTTGTCTTCGAATTATATATTCAATCTCTTCAATTGTGTTTCATCTGTTGTTAAGATTTGACCAGATGTACCCGTTATTGTTAGATTATTGGTGAAGTTTCTAGTTACCCGTCGCATGCATTGACATTTTTAAGTAAACGGATATTTCGGGTCGATGCAGCCACTTCTCCTACCTTGAGAAAGTTTTCAGTGTATGGCCTGTGACTGTTCCTTGCCATTTTCTTGATTTCTCATGCCATATCTTTGAAGTAACGTTTTAGCTCCAACGTATTTTGCTGATACATTTGCAACTTGAGTTGCCCGCCTTCAATTTTCAAATTTTATCACTGATTCAGGGTGTGTTTTTGAATTTTTGGCACCCGTCCGATTGTGTTGAAAGCATTTTTTGATTTGTTTTCACTGATGCTCTACACTGATGGCTGCTTCTTCATTGGTTTGGCGGCTGAGCTTGGGCGCTTTGTAGAATGTGTTTCTTATTGTGGGTTATGTTCGACATTTTTTTTCTTGATCCATTTTACAGAGACAGGCATTTTTAATTGTGATATTACCAGTTGATGGTCACTTTGAATGTCTGCACCATTCATTGATCTGGCATTTTACAATGACGTGAGAAATTTATTGTTGATCATTTCGTAATCTATTTGGTTCGTTGTTCTGCCATCATGGCATTATTAAGCGCAGGTAAGTCGTTCTCCATTATTATAACACGCAGAGTCCAATGCTCGTTTACGTTACTTGTCAGTTCGGTGTTATCTGTTCAAATTTCACATTGAAATCTCCTTCTTGTTGTATCGCAATTACCTTATGTTTGTCCTTGTCATTGTGGCTTGCAGTTGTTCTTAGAATTCATCGTTAGTTGTTTCATGTGTTTTTGTTGGGCATCTCACTGAATATTATGGTTGTGTTTAGTAACTTTGAATGGGCTATTGTTACGATTTTACTATCATTCTGCTGTTAAAGTTTTTCTATTTCACTAGCGCCTGCTTTGCTTTAGCTGTTGTTAAAATGCCCTCGCCTTATTCATCGCGCCCAGAGTATATAATCAGGTAATTTCCCCACCTTCATGCTTCTGTTAGAGTTTTTATGTTCCGATTTCCGACTCGTGTTCGTGTAACATAGTTGAGGGTCGATGTTTGTCGGCTTGAATTATTTATTCTTGTGTCCTGATGGCATGCCGAGAGGAGGTTTCGTTCCATTCCATTATTCGCTTTCTTTTATGATATACCCAAGATGTATCGGCAACGGCTGCTTGAAGTTGAAGATGAAGTTTTTGTTATTTTATCTATCCTGCTACTCGCCGGCAAATTGTCATTTGTTTTGAATCATAATGGATTCCCTTATGGACTATAGCCAATTGAACATTTAGAAAACCGCAACAAACTATTTGCTTAATCACCAATTAATGAATTTTTGTAAAAACGATGATTAACTCTGATAATCAGCACTACTTGGGAAGTTTTTATTATTAGGATTTCGTGCCGGTGGGGTGGTTTTGAATCGTAATGAAAATCTTTGTACTGTAGCAACTGAACGTTTACTAAACCACTATAAACTGTGCACTCAATCACCAACTAATGAAGTTTGATAAAAAACAATGATCAATTGAAATAATCAGCCCTATTTGGACATTTTTTAATGTTTGGTTTGGAAATATACATCGATGAATCGAGAACTCAGAGGCTAAAAATCAACCAACAAAGGAAAATCGTGCAAACATCAAGAATCGACGACAAATGAATAACATTAAACATGAAAACACGTAAATCAATTAAAACACGATTCGCTTCTGTATGTCGTATACCCAAATTTACAAGAAAATGACAGATGAGAACCTTAACAAGCTTGGACCGATCCGAAATTTAATTACCAGGAGCCATACATATTTCCCCTTCTCGTTGGGTTTTTGAGACTAATTGGTTTTAAAGCATTAATTTATAACGCAATAGAATTTTTCAAATTTTATCCAAGCTGAAATTTATAAGTTGCAATATTTTACATACAAAACACTTTAAATTTCACACTACTGGATTAATTGTTCAATGGTTTTAATCAATAAAAGTTAATAATTTTGATATTTCTAACGCTGTATTAATAAATTACTGACATACGGAGATAAACAGTTTCAACTTTTTGTTGTATTTCTATGTGTTGTGTTTATTAACTTGCCAGTACAGGGTGCGTTTTATGTTCCAGGTCGAATTTGTTTGTCAGCCATCTTGTTTTGGATTAAAATTGTCAGTTTCCATTTCACAGTCGTAGAGAGTGGTAAATTACAATTTATTATGGATCATCTACCGCCACAACAACGTGGTGAAGGCGTCATAAAAACCGATTTTTGGAAAAAAAAAATTCAACTAGGCTGGCTTTGATAATTAACGGAATAGCTGCTATTGAGGCACTAGAAACACAGACCACCATATCCTTTTAGAGTAACTGTATGCACCATCTTTGAGGATGCTAGAGGCCATGTTGTTGCACTTGCTGATGACCGCTATCAGGACATGTTGGAAAACTTGTTTGAACCTAAATCGACGATTTGGAGCATAAAAATCATCCGATACATCTGATTTGCTATTAAAAGCTTTCAACTACAAAACGAATAAATTTTATTTAACTATTATAATTCAAGGCTAAACAAATTTACTTATCTCGCATAATTACCCAATAATCTCACGTTATTTTCCCCTAAAGGCATTACGTAATCAAAATAGTTATTTCTGAAGTGTATTACCTATAAAAGTAATATTTTCTATGTGATTAACTAACAATGAAGACTCATTAGAAAAATATTATCAATTCGATCTAATAGATTTAACTATTATGTACATGTCATACTCGTACTACCTACCGTACGCCCAAAAAATAATTACGTGACACAATTGATATGCAAATTAACTATTATTAATCTATCTTTATTGTTTTAATCAAAAATAGAAAAGGAAAATTATACTGTAAATTAAGTATATTATGAAAATTAGTTTTCCTCATCTAGTCTACCTCATATATAGGTAAGGTTCTAAAAATGGTTTAGAAGTAAACAAATTTTAAAATTAATGCAAATAAAATTTTCTAAACAATTTAAATGCAAAGTGATTCTTTTCGGTTATACACAAACGAAAACTACAAAATTTATTTGGAAAACTTAATTAGAAGTTAAAGAAAAGCTTTTGGTATGTAATATGTATGACTAGTAAATATTTAGAAAAGCTTTTGGTTCTATTTATTTAAAACGATAGACAAATAACGACGAGAGAACACCGTAATATTAATTTAATTTCTACTTGTTTGGAAAATTTATTTTGCTCAGAGTTTTGCAGCGTAATGTTGTTGGTTTGTGTCTTTTCAACGACGGCGACGACGATAGTTATGTTCTTGGTTGGATTCTGATCGTTATTGTTGTTATACTCTAGTCGATTCAATTTTTTTTCTATTTTATTGTATTTTGGCTTAAAACGTTTTTCATGAGATTTTCATGAGTTGACAAGATTGTGTAGATTTTCATTGTGATTTAATATAATTTATTATTTTAAATAAATATTGGTTTGTCAACGTATTTTCTGATTTTTTGTTGCCTCGATTTAGCTAAAATTTTATATTTTCCATTGTTATACGAGTAGTAATTTTATAAGAGAACCTAAATAGCTTGGTAGGTATTATGTCACAAATTTTATGAGACATCTACTCGTATGTTGTGATTTTTATATTTCCAAATAATTTATGGAATTTTATATTAGCGATTTGTTAAATTTATCTGACACTCAGTTAACTATTAAATAAATAATGGTTTTTGCAATAAAATAATTAACTTTATTGAACATTTATAATAAAGCTAAGTGCGAGAATTAGATGATTCACGTAATGACTAGAACCAAAATTTTGGCAATAACAACAATTTAAAATTATCTACTAAACTATCAAAATTAAATATTAATTTTAATTATTTGAATTGAAAGAACTTCCATGAACTTTACAGGCTGCCTGTACTCGTGACTTATTACACCGGCTGAAAAGTATCCGGGTTGACACATAGATTAACTTAAAACCCATGTGATTTCTAAATTTTATCAACCTTCAAATGATATACCTGTTAAAATTTCATGACATTTTGATCACTAAGTTTACAACTTACAGTTGTTTTAGTGACGCTACTTTTGTTAATTTTAAAACATTGGAAAACAAAATTTCACTGTTTTTGGATGGGAAAAATACCGTTGAAGCAAAGGCTTGAAAATTGTTATTCGGACTCTGCACCAGAAAAATCAACCATCATTGACTGGTATGCAGAATTTAAACGTAGTCGTACAACCACCGCCCTGGACACCTAAACGAGGCTGTGACTCCACAAAACAAAACAAAATCCACGAAGTTGTTTTGAAAGACCATAAAATCAAATCGCGTGAGATACCTGACATTAGCTAAGTTTCTTGATGCTTATTCTGATCCTGTTCAGTTTATGTTTCATGAAACAACGCAGAGGCGTTAACGAAATTTCAAATCAAAATTTGTGATCTCCAATAAAATTTAAATCTGGTTTTTCATATAAAATTTGAACAGTAGGTAGATTCCGGTTCGACGGAATTATTTTGATAGGAACGGAATATTTATTTTTCTCAAATTTCGTTTTCTTGCTGAATAATTCCGTTCCTCAAATGTTTGTTCTCGTTCTCTTTCCGAGATAAATTTTTTAGTACTACTTGTAAATCGAGTAAACTGTCCAAATTTCTGTCATTTTGGAATTTGTCTGTCATTTTGTGTGGTTCCTTGTTTTATTAAAAAAATAATTTTCTGAATATGTCCGGTTTATTTAATAACCAACTTAAACCAAAATTATAACAAGTTTAAATTATAATAAAAATATAGCTGATAAAGCATTTTGCAAAGAATTTTGCGTGTGTACGTGTATTCTTACATAAGCATTTACATATATGATGAGTTAGCATGTTGATTTGTGGGACGTTATTTGAACCTTTGGTGCAGCACCTTCAACGTGTTGGTAGAATGGAATTTGATGGTGTCATGTGCTTAAATTGTCCCCTCTTGGACTTCTGTGAGCCGTGAATTAGAAGTTAGGTTCAATTGGTTGTATCCCTGAAGACGTCGTTGTTTGGTTTATAACTCCTTCTTTCGGTAGCCAGAGTGTTGTCTTTCGTTTCCTATATCCCGCTAGCGCTGTGAAGATGATAATTACTGTTTGAAAGTTTTAGTTACTGATGTTCTTGATACGCGCTTTATGAATTCGTCTTCCGGAGTTGGTGATCGCTGTGACTTTGTTATCTTTAGCTACAGTTTCCTTTCTGAATTTTGGTTTGTATTTTCCAACAAGTTCTGGTAATTAATACGTTGTATTCGTCCGAGGAAGATGTCTATAGTATTGTTGTATCTATAGTAGCATTTCTATAGTATTGTTAAATTAACCCTTTCTATTGTTCCATTTACTTCAATTTTGTTGGGGGTTAGGTACATCTTTACTCCGAGAGTTATTATGTAATCGATGATGATTGGGCTTATGAAGCTGGGTTCATTATCCATTATTAAATTTTTTGCAGCTGTGAAGTAGTGCAGCATCTTAAATTTTTTCCCCTGCAAATTTATAACGGATTGGTCCCCTATATGAAAAAATTTCGTGAATTTTGAAAATGTATCCACCCATGTTGTAAAATTTTCATCGATAATATCCATATGTAAAACCTCCGAAAAGTATGTTGGTATTGGAGTTTCTTGAAGTTTTGGCTTACTTGGATGAGGCTCATGCTTATTCTCGCTCATGCCTTTCTTCTTGAAGCATCTGTAGGTATTCCTCTTGAATTTTTTTGCCATTCAGAATGGTTGGATGTAGCTTCTTTTTCAGAATTTCTCGTAGTTACTCTTTGCTCATTTCTGTGAGAGCTGTGTTCGATCCTCTTCTGCGCTGTGTATCGTCCCGTTGCCTGATGTTGACAGGTTGTTCGCTTTCAATTTCAACCTTGATAAGGCATCTGCCACTAGCAGACCTTCCATCTCTTCAATTTGTTGTTCTTGTTGCGGTTACTCAGTAACTATCTTGATTTTTTTTTTGCTCCATAAAGATAGTTTCGTAGACTATCCAGGGTCCAGACGATCGCCAACATCTCTTTTTAATTCGATGCGCAATTTTCCTCGGTAGCTAGAGTTTACAGGTATTGATATATATGTAATTGGGCGATCCTTGCCAATTTCGCCATGCGACATTACTGCCCTAATGCTGGTATTTGACGCATCTGTCGTTAGAATGAATAGTCGGTTGAAATCCGGGAATGAGAAATTTTTGCAAAGTCCTTAATGACTCGTTTATAATTTGATGTCTCTTTAAGGAATCCCTTAAGTTCCTTAAAGTTGTCCGGTAGTTTGAGTGCTTTAATCGCTGTTATCTTCCTTGGATCTGCTTTTATACCCGCTTAGGTTAACCCAAAGGTTTGCATTCTGTAGCTTATTGAACATCTTCTTGACGTTATCCAGATGTTGTTCTTTTGTGTTTCCACCAAAGACGATTATATCATCAATGTACACGTAACAGATCTTTCCAATGAATTCCTTGAGCTCGTCATCTATCATCCGTTGGAAGATTGCAGGCGCATTCTTTAGACGAAATGATAGTCTCAATAGTTCATATTGTCCGTGCATCGTGGAAAATACAGTTTTTAGGATATCGCTTTCTTTCATTTAGACGTTGTGGAAGCCAGATGTTAGATCGATTGTTGTATAGAATTTAGAGTTGCCTAAGCTGGCGATGGTGTTGGTAATATCCAGTAGTGGATACGTATCGAATATGGTTACGGCATTCCACTTCTTGTAGTCGATGATCATCCGGCATTTCTTTAACCCTGAAGCATCCAACTATTTTTCCACTATCCATATGGGTAAATTGTACGGACTCTTCCAGGGTCTGATAATTCAGTCATTCAGGAGTTTTGTTATTTGGTCTTCCACTTCGGTTCTCAGGTTTATTGGATAGGGGTAGGTCTTTCAATATATAGGGTGGAATAAATATTTTTTTTAAATGCAATAAAACAAAAAGTTCTCAATATTTTTTCAAATTAAATTTTTCATTGTAAAGAACAATCCTTCCGATTAATTATGGAGTACTATTTCATTCATATGACAGTCTATCTATGGCGCGGTAACGCTCACCATTGACAACGGTGGCTCCTTGTACATTTTCATAGAAAAATGACCCAATGATGCCACCGGGCCAAAAACCGCACCAAACAGTCACTTGTTGAGGATGTATTGACTTCTTTACGATCACGTGCGGTTTCTCCGTGCCCCAAATGCGACAATTCTGCTTGTTTACATAGCCGCCAAGATGGAAATGCGTCTCTTCCGAAAAGATGGTTTTTTTGTTAAAATTTTCGAATTAATGTTTCAATATTTCCCAGCGTTGTTCAAACGAATACACAACCATTTTCGTTCAGCGGAAGGATACAACTAACTTTTTGTCAAATCAGACATAACCATTACCATACTCAAAAATCCGCTACTTAAAAAAAATTATTTGGCCCACCCTGTGTTGGTTCTTCAGTTGTTGCTCTTATTTCCACTCTAATATTCGTATCGATAAATTCCTCATCGCTGATGGGCTCAAATAGTGGTAGGAATTCATTAATTACACCTTTCTATTTCGTTTGCTTGTCCAGGTGATTATCTCTGATTTCGATGTTGTTTACTTGAGTAGAGATTTTTCTTTCAGAGGTATGTCGATGCCAGGAGAGATGGTTAATATGTTTTGTCTTCTGGCAATAGTAGAATTGCCTCTACCTTTTTTAAAGTGTCATCTTCAATGATACCATCAAGCAAGGCTAGTCCGGGTACAGTTCGCGAGTTATTTTTTTATAAAAGTCTTGTTTGCACCCAGGTTTATTAAGAATTTTATAATTTCATTGTTGTAACACTTGTACTCTGCGTAAGGTAGCCTAGAAAGGCCTCCTTTATGAAATGTTTATCGTCGTTTTCTTCTGGATTTTTTATGGCTTCATAATTTTGGATGTAATCTTCGTATGATTCTAACTTCCCTTCTTCTGGTTCCAATTGTTCTTAGTGGAACACTCTTTGTTGGTTCCTAGTTCTTATGTTAACATCCGAATTTTTGTTTTCTCTTATAAGTTGATCGATTCATATAATCGATTTAAATTGTCCACATTGACTCGTTTATATCCACTGGTGTGGGTGGCTTTGGATATACTGGCCATGGAGGTGGCATTTTCATCCCCTGTTGTTGTGGTTGTAGTTGCTGTTGCCGTTGCTGAGATATCCTATATCCCATGTTTTTCTGCTGTAGAGATAGTCTAGGCAGTGGCCTTGGTATTTCCTGGTGATGCCTTCTTTGTGGAATTTGATTTGCTGGAATTGTGATCGGGTTGGGGTGTAAAGATTTCGGTTATGAATGTTCACGTTCCGGAAATTCATATTTTGAATTTCTAAGCACGACGAATATGGCTCCGGAAGGGTTGGCGGTCGTTGTATGGTGAGCATTTTAGAAATATCGCAATTCAACACCCTTATGATATCATTCAGCGCACGGTTACGATAAATTTCGCTGAGTACAGTCATGGTATTTTGATTATAACTTTCCGTTTCAACTTTATTAATTATCAATGATAACTGGTGATTCACGTTGGCGTAAAATTCATCGATGCTCCTGTTCCCCTACCCGAAATTATTTAGTTGATGTTCTAATGTTCTTTGGTCTCGTTTATCGGCGTATTGAAGCGAAAAGCAGTTTTTTATCTCACTCCAATTTGCATTAAATATGTTGTCAGACACCAGTGCTGAATTTGCTGTTCTCCTATTTTTTGTCGTATGCTTGTGCGCTCCACCGGCTGCATTTAGCAATTCTGCCACCGTATCCCACTTAATTTTCATTCAAAATAATAAAGAAACCTACCTTTTGCTAAATCCTAATTTTTCTCTACATAGAAACGTAACTAAGAGCTCTTTTTGGTTTCTTGACACTTTCAAGCATGATCCTGCTAGTTAACTGAACATAAATTCCGAAGAACTCGAAATATCAGTGCTGCACTTCAACAACAAGTTTGTCGCGAAGAATGCAGTATCGGTAAGTTCAAACTTGTAAAGCTGAATCTAAACAACTTAATTTACACATCGAAGCATTTAGCGTTAGTGAACAAAAGGTTACCATAACCAAAAATTGTCACACCCCAACTAAAGATTCTGGCAAGTATCTGATTTGCTGGAAGTGTTGTGACTTGGCGTGTAATATTTTACCATTTTTAGCCAAGTCACGACATTTTAAATAAGAAGTTTTGGGAACCCGTTCTCTGCTTACGAACAAAGTGGACACATCGCGCCGGACAAACTCTGTTTCAATTTTGAATATTTAAATTTTGATTCTGAAAGTTTAGGAGGCCTACTAAGCCAAAGACTACAGTAAAAATTCTCATTTAGGACAGGATCATTAAACCTAACGAATCAATAATCACAAGGCATACGAATATTAGCAAACAAACTCCAAATTAAATTTCCCAACCAAACTAAAATTTAAATAAACCTCTAACGTTAAAAACAATATTTTGATCGAATACGCACTTACTGGCCGACGAGAAAAACTGGTCAAATTGTTTGGGGAAATATAAGCATTTGTCATACAGTTGATCCTCGTCCGCATGCCAATATAACTATTACCGGTGAAACTATTTAAGAATTATTAGATAATGGAATACTATTAGCCAAAACTAGGATTGATAGAAACAATTTGCTTTAATCGTAAATACAGAGGATGGAACTAACAAAAAATCTTAGACTATCACGATCGCCCAATATTACTCAATACCCGAAAATGGTTAGGTTGTACATCGCCCCAAGTTTTGACGGTCGACTCTTTTTGGGGTTAAGGTTTTAGTAAATCTTGTGAATCGCTTCAGGTAGTATCGCTTGTTAATCAGCCGCTGAAATTGAAATTAACGAAAAAACAATAATACTATTTTCTATCAAAAAAACCTCGTCCATCACCATCCACCACGCCACCACCTCGTTATTCCAACTATTCAGAAACTAATTTATTGTGAGCTGGATAGGATGATGACTCGGAAACTGAATGCTAAAGTGAGACTTTTAAAAATATTCGCACAGAAACTGCCTCTGCGGTATCAGGAAGGCATTGCGCCTATTCTGTGTGCTGTCCTTTGTCCTTTGCATCTTACCACAAAAAATGTCAAGCTTAATGACAAAAAATTTCTCACATGAGTAACTATTCATAAACACGGCCGGTTTCGCCCAAGTTAAAAAATAAAGGAGGTTAATTCAAACATCTACAAAACAAACTCGTCGCTTATTAGGTATGACAGATGTATACCTACGCATTATCTTCAATTATCCTAGCCAACTGCTCCGATTACCGATCATTTAAAGAACAGAACTAAATTCAAACGGCTTAAATACGCCTTAACAAATGCCCCAATACTCAACATGCACGATTACTCTAAACCCGTTACCATTCGTTGTGACGCTTTGAAGATGATGTTAAGAAACAACTTAATTACTGAACTTGAATCATTAGCCGCGGTTTTGTCAGTGTAAAGAAATTTGGACCTTACATTGAAATATTTGTCTTTTAACTAAACACAGACCACTCGAGCCTCAAATCGCTTTTGCCAAAAATGACCTAAGTAGCCGTGTGATAGATAATGCTTTAAGCTCCCAAGAATACAATTTTATAGTTTAACATGAAATAGGTCCAATAATTATGGCACCAGATACTCTCTCGAACATGGATACCAGATGCCTTAACCAATTAGTTGACCAATGAAGAGCATAGGGTGCGTATGGAGAAATCAATAAAACTGTTGTTTGGTTGCTGCGGTAATATTTTTGACCAAAAATGAAATCTCTATTTCATAAATATACCTCCCTCTCTCAATGTACATTGTATAAAGCAAACAAATGTTGTAACCTTGTTTCCAAACCCGCCCATAGGCAATTTTTATCCAGCTGTTGTTTTATCCAATGTTGTAAATTTGTTCTGCTAACACTTTTATCTTATGCAACTTCACCAAAAATTGTAACATTTTCGAAACCCCAGGCAGTGATAATAGATATAGAGGGAATAGAGTCGGTTCAATTTAATATTTTTGAGAAACTTTTAAAATAATTAAGCGCTACTCATGTGTTTACAGAGCTGTACTCTCGACAGGGTAATTCCTCGACGATTCTAGCGTATGTAAAATGTATTTATTTATTTATTTAGTTTGTTTAAATATCACAATAATAGTTTTTGATAATTTTAACCCATCGGGAATCTAACACAGCTCGTTTTAAGCAATAATTGCTCATTCATACTCACATATGCAGGTTGGAGTGAGCTGTACTAAAATATACTTATGTATCCGGCTATACGGAGAGGTAATATATGGAACTTTGCTCAAATTCCTTGGTATAATATACATGGTGTAACTTTTTTCATACTATGTGTACCCATATTTGATCATTTGTAGAATGGCCTTTATTGGTAAACGATGCGGCTCACATCCTCTGATGCTCTGGTTAATATTTGATAAGCCGCTGTGGGGCCTTTCAGCTGTGGTGGTGTCTTCTTAAGTCAGCTACGGGATGTTTAATGTTGTGCATTTAGTTTTCCTAAAGAAAAAATTGGGAATTTTACTTTGCACTTTTTGGTTCCCATATGACTGCAACTGGCAATTCTTTCAAACTTATGATTACTTTAATCTGAACCACGGAACATGACACACCTATGACAGATTTAAAAACAATTCGTTCCAAAGTGAGAACGAACAATATAACTTGCAAGTCTAGTTTCATTCGGGACATGAAGTAACTTTCGACAACAGTATTTGAGTTATTCCAGCAAAAGTTATTTGGCTAATTTGGCACCTCAAAGTTGAGCCGCCCGCATTACTAGCAAAATTGGTGGTATATATAACTACGAAAAATGAATGGTCAACCTAACGGGAATTTCGATGCAAAAATATTAAATCATTCCTTTGAAATGAAAACCTATTTTTGGCAGTGTTGCGCGTCTACGAGTATTTCCGAATTGTCTACATGTTTGTGTCGAAAATAGCGTGAATAATTGATTTTTGAGTAGACAATGTCGAGAATTGGTAGAATATGTAGACAATTCGTAGGCAATGTAGATTATAACTGTTTGGTTTTTTTAATGGGTTTTCTGTGCGAAGTCGTCATCTTGTAGTTTTCTAGTTTAAATTAGGTTTTACCTATAGTTTGGCAGTTAAAAATTCAATTTTTATTAAACAAATAGGTGAGATTGAAAATCTTGGTCAATCGATGACTTCAATATTGATATAAGCGATTTGCTAGGGTAAATTCGGTTATGGTTTCACTGTGCCACATGTGGCCGTTTGTTATGAACATTTTCGAAACAAATATTTCATTTCTGATTTTAACGTCCGTTTTTGAGCAACGTAGTTGAGGTTACTACAAAACTGGTAGCGTAAATGAGTTTTGTTAATTGGTTACTGTTTTTAGTTGTATTTTGGTCAAAGTTAAATACAAAAAAAAAGATGTTTCGTGCAGTTAATGTGGTTTCCAGACAAAAATTGTTTGATAGCTGGGACGATGATCTTGTCTTAAACAAGAATACAGGTGAGAGTTTTTTAATGTAAGCGATATCCAGTTTACTCAGTTCAGCTCAGTGTTAAATTTGCCCCAGAGATTCGCTAACAGATTATCAATCGATGTTTGCGTTTTCAGGTCATTTTTCACTAGAGCTATCTTTCTTGAAATTAAAACACAAAACCTTCATCACCAAAGCAACCATTGCTTGGATTATTACAAGGTTGGATGATTACTTGGGAACATTACAGAAACTAGTGAATAATGCACTACCTCTCTCTAGCCAGTATACCTTACTGTAAAGCCCTGAAGCTGTCTAGGATTCAATGGACTATGTTACGGCTATCGAATGGCTGTTGACCATCCAAATCAGAATTTTCGAATCATCCCAATATTTTTGTTTTGAAAAACAAATTTTATGATCTGAAATTTATAATGACGAGGGCATAAAACTTTATGGACTCGAAGTTTATGAACCTTAATATTGTATATACCTCGTTATTGATTGTATATAGCAGTCATAATAATTAGGTATAATAAAAGTGGACACACTATGCAGTCCACCCACAAACACATCATGCTTGCTATATATAGGGATTGGGATTTTGCGATCGTATGATTTTGCTATTATGTACTTGACTCGATCTATTTACGGTCTATTCTATGTTATATACTTTGACCTACATTTTTTTTTTTTTTTTATTGAAATTTTATTTACGATAGCAATAAAATATTTTACAAAGTAACTAGTCATTTTTGACTAACAGCGTTTGACTCTGATAATATAATATAATAAAGTACTTCTATGTACAAGTATTCATTCCATGAAGTGTTGTTTTTGTTGTTTTTGCATTATGCGGTCTATTCGGGTAACTCAAAAGGTTTTAGTCTCTTGAGTCTTCTTATGATACCCTCTTGATGAAGTAGTCTAGCCGCTTCGTCGTTAGGGTGTAGATGGAGCCTCTCCTGATGTTTTTGAGCACACTTCTTTATTTCGGTTGCGACTGTGTCCATTCCGAGGTCTCTATGAAGATCACTATTACGAGTGTACCACGGGGCGTTTACGATCCCTCTGAGAACTTTATTTTGAAATCGTTGGACTATCTGTTGATTGCTGGTTTTGGTACATCCCCATAGTTGAATGCCATATGTCCAGACCGGCTTCAGAACTTGTTTATAAAGCATAAGTTTATTATGAATGGATAACTGAGAGTTTCTTCCAATTAACCAGTACATTTTTCTATATTTTAATTGAAGTTCATCTGCTTTCTTTTTCACGTAAACTTTCCACTTCAACTTTGCATCAAGATTCATTCCAAGGTATTTTGCTTGATTTGCATGTGGTACAGGAATATTATTGAGAGTCACCGGCAGTGGTTCTATTGATCTGTTAGTGAAGTTAATGTGAGTAGACTTTGATTCATTCACTTTAATTCTCCACTTAGTTAGCCAGTCTTGTATATTATTTATGGCTATTTGTAATTTGAATGTGACTTCACCGATTGTGTCACCAACAGCTAGAATTGCAGTGTCATCTGCAAACGTGACGGTAGTTGTATTGTTAGTTTGCGGTAAGTCGCTTGTAAAAAGTAGGAAAAGGAATGGCCCTAGGACACTGCCCTGCGGCACTCCCGCTTTAGCTTCTTTAATGCTGGAATAAGCTTCTTCCTGTTTAACTCTAAAGTATCTTCTTTGCAAGTACGACTTTAGTAGTTCGCAATATTCAAATGGCAGAGTTTTTTCTAATTTAAATATTAAACCATCTAGCCAGACTTTGTCAAATGCCTGCGCTATGTCCAAAAATATGGCTGAGCAAATCTTTTTTTCCTCTAAAGACTTTTCTATTAAATCTGTTATTCTATGGACTTGATCAATTGTGGAATGTTTCTCTCTAAAACCAAACTGATGGGAAGGAATAGCTCCTGATTTAACAATTTCAGGTTTAATTCGTTTTAATAATAGTCTCTCAAACAGTTTTGACATAATTGGAAGAAGAGATATTGGCCTGTACGATGTTAATTCACTTAGTGGCTTGCCTGGTTTAGGTATCATTATTACCTCCGCAAATTTCCAAGATAGAGGGACATAACAGAGTCTGAAGAAAGCATTAATTATGTCAGATATTTTCTTAATAGCTTTATTTGGTAGTTGTTTAAGAATCTCAGCAGTTATTAAGTCATACCCTGGTGATTTTCTAAGTACCATATGATTCTTTATTTCGTGTTTAACTTCTTTAGCATTGGTTAATGGAATTTCCTGTCTCAAGATGGTTGTAAGATTTACATTTAGTATATCGTGTTGATTCAGTGTCGTTAAATTGGGCTGAAAAGTACGCTCGAGATGATCTGCGAAATTTTCTGCCTTTTCTTCTTTGGTTTTAGCCAGGCGACCATTATTGGTTTTTATTGGTGGTATGTGGGTAACTGGTCTTTTTAAATATTTGGTTGCTTTCCACAATGAATAATCAGTATCTTTATCGTAGCTGAGAGATTCTAGGTATGAATTTATTGATTTGTTTTTGAATTCGCGTATTTCTCTGCGTATTCGTTGTGTTAGATTATTCAATCTATTTTTGACGACTGGGTCTCGCGTGCGTTGCCATTCCCTTCGAATAGTTCTTTTCTCTATGACTAGTGATTTAATTTCCATTGGGTAGCATTTGCCAGTTATTTTTTTGTTTGTTGGATTAGTGTTTTTCCACGCTGCCTCCTGTATATCTTTAACTAGTTTTTCCACCTCTTGTTCTAATGTCTCTTCTGACGAAAATTGCGTGTTTAAAATGATACTAGTGTTAAGTTCATTCCTAAATGTTTCCCAATCAGTGTATTTATTTGTTAGCATTGGCTGTTTATCATTTGTAATTATTGTTTCACTTATTGTCATTAAAATAGAGGAGTGGTCAGATGTGGAGTCAAATCCTTCCTGCACTTGTATATAATCAATCGGGACTTTTCTTGTTATAAAGAAGTCAATCAGGTCTGGTGTTTTATTTGGATCGCTGGGCCAATAAGTTGGTTTTCCTGTAGAGTGCCAGTTGCAGTTGTATTTTATTATTGCTTGATGGAGCTCTTTCCCTTTCGTTGTTGTTAGTCTTGATCCCCAGTCTGTATGCTTAGCGTTAAAGTCACCGCCGATTATGAATTTTTCACCTAGCTGCTTGAAGAGGTGAGTATAAGAATTCTCTTTGATGTTATATCTAGGTGGGCAATATATTGCGGCCACCACTAGTTTATGGTTTCGTGTATTAATGCTAACGCTAATTGCTTGTATTTCATCACTTTCAAATTTTTGTTGCAGATCGTATTTAATACATTTTTTAATAATCACGGCGCTGCCCCCTCGCGCATTATTATTAGGATGTACTGCAGAGTGAACTTCGTAGCCACGTATTTTTATATGACTTTGAGTAGTAAGGTGTGTTTCAGATAATAAGCATATGTCAATTTTTTCTAAATCAAGAAATAGTTGTATTGCATGCTCTTAATGAAGAAAACTCAACATGGTATTCATACGAAGATAAGCAGACAAGACAAAACAAAGTCATTGTGAAGAAACTACACGCATCATGCAAACCAGATGAAATAAAAGAGTGTCTTTTGGAGAAAGGATACAAAATAAACGAAGTTACACAACTGCTAAAAAGAGGTGACAAAACACCACTTCCATTATATATGTTATCTTTCGAAAGAACAGAAGACATTAAAAAGATTTATGCAATCCGTGAAATACTACACATGAAAGTGCAAATAGAAACAGTGAAAAAATCTAAACTGATTCCCCAGTGCAAACGGTGCCAAGTCTACGGACACACGCAAAACTTTTGTAATAAGGAGTACATATGCGTGAAATGTGTTGGAAAACACTGTACGGCTGAATGTACGAAACAAAAAGACACTCCAACAAAATGTGTCAACTGTGGTGAGGCACATCCAGCCAACTACAGAGGTTGCATTGTTATAAAAGAGTTGCAAAAAATTCGCAACAAAACAGGGGAACCTTTAAAAAGTTCCAGACAAGAAATTAACTCAGCTTCAACAAGAATATCCACAAAGTTGAGGCCACACCAAACATTAAACACGCCATCAAGAACTAATCCGAATGTAACATATGCTGATGCAACCACTATTGGAAGTTCGAGAAGACAAAATTGTTCTGCTTCAATCAATGATTCAAATAATAACCAAACCAACAAAATACTACGAGATATTCTTAATAGACTTAGTTCACAAGAAGAAAAGCAAGAAAGAGCCCTCATATCAATCTTGCAAAGGCTCACCCTACTCGAAAAAAGTCGAACAACTTTGGATTTAGCCGCCCTTTGTTAGTTTAAGATGGCAAATAATCTAAAAATTCTTGCATGGAACTGCAATAGTATATTGCAACGACAACTTTGACCTATATAACACAATTTTATATTTCCTATGATGTTTGAATATCATTTAGACAAAAACCATTGCGCAATAGTAACCTCCATAAGTATTTAATTCAAAGTGGTTTTGATTTGGAAAAAAATCAGTAATACTAACTAAGTTAGTAAATTAGTGAAATAAAGACTTAGTAAACTAAATCAAAATATTGCATTATAATATTTTGCTAGTGGCCAATATTTTTTTTATATAATATTCTTTCAAAGGGTAAGTTTCTGTGTTTTTGTGTTAAATTCACACCCGTTACATAAGTTCTTTCCTTTGAATATTACAACAATAGATTGCTTACGTAACGGAATTTTAACGTGAGAATTAAATTAACCAAAGACCAACCCTCGACGCAAAGGAATATCGTGGTAGGCTTGCGGAGCCCGTAAATTGGATTCCACTCTCTTGGGTCTCACGCCCACTACTTATTTATTTTGGTATTCATTTTCTTCGTATATATTATGGATATATAAATTACGAGTACACAAATTAATAATTACGGAAAATTGCGAACGAGAGGTTTCTGCTTTGCGGCATATAATAGGTGACGTCAACAGGAACTTTCCTCAAGCAGCGGGGAATTTATTCTACATATACTGCTAGCCTTCACATGCGTGTGCATAGTGCATTGCTGCATTTTTCGGTCAGATTAATCGACCTACTAATTCATAGTGCTAAGTTAAAAGATTACATAAAATAATAACCTGAATCTATATGTTCATCTACTCTAAAAAAAACAACAAAGTATATGCAAATAAGTAGTAGTTTTAAAGGAAAATTTATGGATAAAAAGAAAAAAGGAAAAAAATAAGAAAAAATATATTTAAAAATGTTTAGCGTGATGCAATAAGGAAATTTAATTTTTAAGATAATTATTTAGTGAATCGGTTTTCTAATATTAAGAGTTCTATTAAGTTTGTTAATTTTTTAATTAAAAAAAGTGAATGAAAAGTGCACGTTTTTTTTTGTGGTAGTGTTTCCCATACACGTCGTCACCACCATTTGCGCAGAGTACTCTACGTTGGGACGGGTGAGTTTAGTTGTAAGCACAAAAACAGTTTTCTTTCATTCATTTTTTTCAAATTTATTTTTCTTGTATAAAGTTAATATGCTCGCAAGATTTTCTTGCATATTTTTTGTATAGCGATAGGTTAAATTACGTCGTTATGATTTTTCTTGTTTTTTTAAATTTCCTTAAATAAACTATTATTGTGTTGATAATGAAGTGAAATATTTTTATTAAATGGTCAATGGTGTTGTGTTGAATCGGGAAGATGAGGATGGTTGCTAGTGATTCTTTATTTTTTTTTTGTGATTCGTGATGACACATAGGTTTGTGATGTCTCATGTAAGCATGTCGGCAGTGAACCCCCGTATCTCCACTGAGATCTACGCGATTTAAAAAGTGTCAGCCGAGCATGCAGAGGCACGTAACAACTAATCTTTCAAATAGTGAAATAAATTCAATTCAATGAAACATCAAAACTCTAATAGAAACGCGAAGGCTCACAAGAATTAGAGAAAGAAGAGTAACGAACTCGGTCTCAGCGCAGTGAGATAAACGGCAAGCGAAATAACTTAATATATTCTCTGGACGCGATAAATAAGACGTGAGTACACATATTAATAACAGCTAAAACAACAAAGGCGTTAATTGAATAGAAACCGGCAGATTAATTGTAGCATCGTAATAGGATTCCATACAAAAATACAAACCACAACTTTAATATTCAATGATACGATTTAACAATAGACGTAGATGAAACAACCAAGAATGAGTTCTATGAACAAGCCACAATAACAAGGACACACAAGAAAATGATATAAATAATAACACAAGAAGGAAAGTTTTGATGGAGAAGACTCATCGACTACTGCATTACAAACAAGATAATTCATAAAAAGCAGTAAATTTCCACACGAAAATATACAAATATGACAATTTCCTGAAGTAGAACAACGAAACAAATGTCATGACGGAACGTGATGACCAACAAAAATTTTCTCAACTCAGTACAAGATGTCAGGGCAACGAATGGTGTAGACATTTGCGGTGACCACTTACTGGTAAAATATCGTCATTCAACATTAACCTTGTCGCTGTAAAATGCATCAAGATAAATCGGCAAAACTAAACACCGAAACACATTCTGTGAAACCCATGAAGAATCAACCATCAGTGTGTAGACCAACAGTGGAAATAAATCTAAGAAATCTACATCGAAACAACTATCAACACACTCGGGTCGGGTACCAATAATTCAGACTCAAACTTCTAGGATCAAAACTGCACGT
Source organism: Nephrotoma guestfalica (assembly GCA_963691935.1). Taxonomy (NCBI): domain Eukaryota; kingdom Metazoa; phylum Arthropoda; class Insecta; order Diptera; family Tipulidae; genus Nephrotoma; species Nephrotoma guestfalica. Next base: position 198,403,179 of record OY829913.1, on the reverse strand, counting down.
ACTACTCAAACAATGCGTGTGCAATAATCAATAAGGATTCTTAAGAATGGTAACACAAGTAAATGTATAAATTTGCAGGATATGTATCCGAAGTCAACATAACCATACAGATATTAGCAATTCGAAATTGAAAAAGAAACAAACTGCCTTCAGACCAGGACAAGGTTACAACAATGTTATTAAAACAAAACGCATCTTCATTGAGCAGTCAATGCAGTGAATTCAATGAATGCAATTCACCACTGCACCTACTCAAATCTAGCAAAACAAGTTGGCCTCAAAACAAATATCAGGAAAGCCAGACAACGAGGCTGAACACACTAATGAAATCGTACACGTTGGTTGTACTGTAGCGCAAATGGGCGGCACAAATGCAGTTATAAAGAAACAAATCAGCAAAGCTAGAACAACATTGAACATATTACACAAAGTCTGGCATCTATCCTATTCCGCAGACACCAAACTAAGAATGTTTAATTCGTATGTGAAATCAGCGTTGCTGTACAGTTGCGAAACCTGGAAGCGTTAACAATAAGACACAGGTGTTTGTAAATAAATGCCCTAGGAGAATACTGAGGTGTTTCTGGCCAAAGAAAATAACAAATATTGAGCTCCTTGAGATGAGATGGACTTCCCACATTGAGGAAATCGCAGAATTAAATGACATGCGGATCTCTGAAATGGAACCCACGAACGATGCCACAGAAGCGAAACACGTTGTAAAGTTGTGAGTCAAAATTAAATAATAAAACTCAACAGAGTTTGATGGTCCAGCCCAGTAGACTCCCTGTGCTTCTAAATTGGAGATAATGGGAGAAATATTGCTTAAAATATCAAGTGAGACTTCGGTCATATTTTGCTATTTATTAGAATTATGAACATAATGAACTTATACTCCTATATGGCCATTATTTACCTCAAATTGTTTTTATGCTTTACTTTTTTATTGCGTGCTAATGATGTTGGACATTGTAAACGATGTATCAGTAGGGACGCTCGAAATTTGTTAGTTATAGCAGCCAGCCAAGAAGTTAGATATTTTCAAATCTGTTGTGAATTATTCAGTAGTATATAGTAAATTATCATGGAAGGTTATAGCGTTGTCTAGTCATCAGGAATTGTATTTTTTATCGGCCGACATAACTTTCACGAGCATGCAGAAAGTTCCAGTACCTCCCTTCCACCATTTAATCCTCCCAACAAAGGCCCTATTTACAACCGAATTTTTATCGCGATTTAAAAAAAATTTAACTTTGCATATTTAATGATTTAACACTTTATCCGTAACATAAACATGAATGTGCTTCACTACCATATAAGAGCTTCTGGTCATATTTTTCAATGAGAAGAAAGAATAAACTCCATCTGGATAATAGAACAATAGAATTTTGATAAATGCTAACGCAAATAATAAGTTTCGACATTGTCTACATTCTCTACACGTGCAAAATATTAATTACCTCCGCGGTGTAGACAATACGGCACAATACTGATTTTTGGTAGCAACGCAATTTTATTAATTCTAAAGCGGTTCGAATCCCTATATATCGTCAATCTTGTTTTGATGTTGATTACCGTTTGCTGCTGCGTGGTTGTATGGAACGACAATATGATATTTAATGATGTAGGTCAAGAATGTACCGGTGCAGATAGACGGATACGATATTGTTATGAAAAGTTTATTTTATATGTGTGGAGTATTAAATAACATTGTGTATGCAATCAAATATATTTTGATTGTAATTGTGTATGGTAAAAATCTTGTTTGTGACGGTGAACGAAATGTGTGTATGTAGATGATAAGCGGTATTCAATTTGAAATGGCTACTTGTATCGCTGACACACACACACAAAACCGAACAATTTAGGTTTTGTATGGCGCAATAAAACTAAAAACCTAAAATTTATGCAGTTCAATCTAGAGGCCATCGTTGCAAGTGCGTACATTTTACCAGTGCATTAGAACAATTACAAAATTTAAAAGTGTTAGCTAAAAAATATTCAAAATGGGTTTTACTATGAGCCCATATAGGCTTATAGAAAAAGCCACAAAATGATATGTCGAATTTATATTGGTTATCAGTGTTTTAAGTACAATCTTAATTTTTTCTTTGTTATTTTTTTAAAATTGGTGCGCGTTAATTTCATGTTGCTTTTCTTTAGTTAAAATTTTGTGGTGTAACGTAAATTATTTTTAGTAAATTTGTGTAGTGCTTAGTGAAAGTGTGAAAATGACATTAAGTGTTTCAGCCGCTATCGTCGTAAGCAACCAACAGGTACCTTTTGGACACTTATGGTGAGCGAAATGAATTGATTTGAATATAATTTTTTTTATTTTTTATTAAATGTTTTGGCTTTTCACACAAAATTGTTTCGCTATTTTTATTAATTACTATACTAATTAAATTATTCTAAAGATGCCCAAAATGAAATTTGATATTTGATTTTTATGATCCATAATTTTTTTTGATAATTAAATTAATTTTGTTGTGGTAAATGGTTCTTAAAATATTTGTTAATTATTACTGCTGTGAAAAAGAAAATGAGGTTGAGTAAATTTTTGCTGGTATAATATTTAATGTGAGTGGGGATCGGTACGAAAGCCCGAATTAATAAATCCCAAAACATAAAGTCCTATATTATCAAAAGCCCGTATTTTTAAAAGGCGTAAGTGTAGATTACGTATACATCGGCGAAATCGGGTAAAATGAAAATTTAAAAAAAAAATTTCGTTATAGGATTGTGTATCTATAATTTTTAGGAGGTGCAAGCCAAAAATTTCGAAGAAATCATCACATTTTCCGGAAAAATACTTGAGTTTTCCCAAAATATTTTTTTTTCATTCAAAAATTAAAAATTTGCTACTTTTATTTATCAAATCTTAATTTTAATTAAAAAAGTTTATATTACACTATCATGTAACAAGTAAAAATTACATGTGCGTTATTTTAATTCGTCTTATACGTTAGAGGATGGAGGCTACCGCCCCCAAACTCCCGCTTCTCTAGAACAAATTAAAACTCATATGCTTTCATATTAAAAATGAAAATGCTGAAATTGCAATTTCTTTTTCAAAAATATCTAATTTAAGCGCCCAAATTGGGAGCTCTCCAAAACCGCTTAGCATTCATCTCCGCCACGCAATGATAAGCTCCAAGTGCCAAATTTGTCAAATGATAGCCGAATAGCAAAACTTATACATTTGAAAATATATAGGAACATTATGCAAAATGTTACAATTTGACCAATCAAAAAACTTATCATTTTTTATTATTTTTTAACTTGCAACGAAAAAATGTCAAAATTTTCCCTGAAAATGTGATAATTTGTCCGATATGTTTAATATACCACCCTACAAAAGAAATAAAAAAAATAATCGTACCCGATTTTCGCGATGTATACGTCATCTACACTTCAGCCAAAATTTCTTTGTAGAAGAAAAATTTTGAAAAAATCACAATCGGGAAAATTTTCAGTTTTCCCAAAAAGGTTTTTGTTTTTTTTTCTTGTTAGACGAGAAGTTCAAAAAAATTCTGAAAATGATTTTATTTCACATAGGGCAGATAATGATAATGAAAATGTAGATGATGCGATGATAATGAAAATAACATTTTAAAATATTACAATTTTAATTCGTCTTATACATTAGAGGATGGGCCTGCCACCCCATACTTTCGCTTCTCTAGAGAAAAAACAAATTCTTTCAAATTAAAAATACAAATGCTTAAGTTGCAAAATGTTTTCAAAAATGTATACGTTTTTTACCTACATGATATACTAAAATATAGAACTCCTGAAATCCGCTTAGCATGCGTCTCCTCCGCACAAGGATAGCACTTTAGCGCCAATTACTAAAATTGAAACGCAATGATTGCACCAATTGACATACTAAAATTGATAACTCCTAACGCCGCTTAGCAAACATCTCCTGTATTTTCTCCTCGAGAAAAAATAACACGTAAGCGCCACATTTTTGGAGTTCATTTTGCAATTTACATGATAAAAGTAGGAACTCCTTAAAGCCGGAAAGAAAAACAGTAGAATAGCAGAAGCAGATTTGATATAAGACTACAACGAGGGGAACATTTTGGAAAAGGAAACAGCTTTACTTATTACTGTAGTATAACTAACACATGAAATCACCACTGTATAACAAAACGACGCAAAAGTTAAAACTTGAAACATTATGGATATTCTCGTGGAAAATCTGGCAATTTTTCTTTAATTTTAAGCAATTTTTACTTAAAATAATTTTCCGAAAAATGTGGAAATATTTGGCTCACACCTCCTAAACGTAATAGATACTCAACCGTATAATGAAAAATTAGCTAAAACTATTCATGTCACCCCATTTCGACGATGTATACGTCATCTTCACTTTAGCCAATCATACTTTTCAAAATCCCGCTTTTCAGATTCCCTCTTTTTTAAATTTCACTTGTCGAACTGCCACTTTCCTATAACTCGATTTTTAAAATGCCGCTATTTAGAATCCCGATTTTGCTGCAATATTTAAAAACCTACCTAAAAGAGGCGGGATTTGTTTTGAGACATATTAAGACATATTAAAGTTTACTTATCTACATTTTTAGAAAGATCTCGGCCATTTATTGATTGATATTGGTCAAATTATGGGATGTGATTTGCATGAACATGAATTTCATAATTACTTTTGGAATTTCTCCGATTTAAATTGAATTTTGAACTAACTTCCGAAATTCGGTTAAGCTGAATGTAACCAAGCCATTTCTTTACAAATTATTGGTATGTACGAGGGCGGGTTGAAAATGAAGCTACCTAAGTAGGAAAACAAAATTTTTTTTGGCAAAAACCATATATTTCTCAACTTAGTCTCCATTTAGTTCGACACACTTAGTAAGACGATATTAAAACTTTTTTATACCATCTGAATAATACAATTTCGGGAACCCCTAAAAATACGCGTTAGTTTCGATAATCACTTCTTACAACTAGATTTGGATTTTAACATTAAATTCTGGAATTAGTCCATTCTAAATGAAACATGGTAATTTCTTAACCAATCATGGTCAAATTTCGTGGAGCTGGATTGAAATTCCAACATCAGTTTTAGCTGAAGTTTTGACTTTTGGCCATGTTGGATGAAAATTTGCCATTTCTAAACCAACAGTGGTCTTATTTGATATACCGATCTAGTTTGGGATTCTAACATGAATTTTGAACGCATTTAAGGAATTTGCCATTGCTTAAATGAACTATGCCATTTCTTCTTTATATTGAACGGAATTTTGAAATTTCGTAACCACTTATGTGGAATTAAAATCCAGTTTGATTCCGAACCTACAACCATTTTATCCATTTATTACATTGTACTGACTAGAAAAATATGGTAACAAACTCCCTATGTTAAATATTTTTTTACTCGAATTCAAAAAAAACCCAGCTTTTAGGGTTTTGTTGAACCTTTTTTTCGTCAACACAATTTATTACATTGTAATAAATGGTCGCAGGTTCCTAATCAAACTGGATTACAATTCTACATAAGAGATTAAGAAATTTCGAAGTTTCATTCAAGAACAAATGGCCTAATTCATTTAAGCAATGCCAAATTCCGTAAATATGTGCATAATCCATGTCAGAATCTCATTCTAGACCGATATATCAAATATGTACATTTTTGGTTAAGAAAAGGCTAATTTTCATCCATCAAGGCCAAAATCCAAAGATTTATTCAAAATTAAGAAATGACCAAGTTTCATCAAAAATGGTCTAATCCCACAAATTTCATTCACGTTAAAATCCAAATCCAGTTGTAACTACAGAATTTGACCCATAATTTGTTAAAAACATCCTAGTGAATGTTACTGCATAAAAGATTTCGTAAAAATTATTTTAAAAACCAGCCCTTTGCTTATCGTGAAATTGAAAAGGAGAATTTTGCTCATCGGGATTTTAAAAAGCGGCCAACGAGCCTAGTATTTTTGAATGACCATATAAATATCGAAATGATTAATCATTTAGGAACACATTTCTGGGTCATTGCAGAGTTTTGAAAACTATCTAAACGAAATTAACCAAAAGTTTAATAATCATTTTTATTTAGAATTAAAGAATGATCAGTTCCTTAAATCATTTAGTTAATTTCTAGATCACATGGGTTTGGCACTCCGGCATGCCTAGGAATCCTCACCCCCTTCGATTTTTATGAAACTTACTGAAAATGTTGTCTATGGACCAGAAACACAAAAAAAAAATTCTGTTTTTCTCTTCGGCACTGTAGTTTTGAACTAGCTCAAAAATACCTAACCGATCTTAATAAATGAGGCCTCACATGAATGGAATTTAACGGTAGGTTTTGAAATAATTTTTATTATTTTTTTTTAAATAATTGGTTGTGTGAGAAAAATGACTTTTTCCCCAAAAAATTGATTTTTCTAATCATTTCCCAAACAGGTACAGAAATAAAAAATTGGGTTTTGTTTTTCGTTTTCTTGACATAATTTTTAAAAAATTCCATTCCAAATTTTATAAATTTAGTACTTTTTACTAACTGATTATATTGTCAATTTAATTTTTATCTATTTATACCTAGATTTTTTTATTTATGAAGTACGTAACATTAAATTTCTTCCGGAAAAGTTAAACGGGAAAGGTTATGCCAATTTCTATTACCAATTGTTCATTTGTTTTAATAATAAAATAAAACAAGAACTATATTTTATTTCATAAAACAATGTTGATCTTCACAAAACGATTTTTTTAATGTGTAGAGATGTCTTATCAATTGGAACAAAACTATGATATTGTTGAGTACCTGGTATTTGTTTGATTAAGTTATACCAATTTTTCATTTTTATTTCCATAATATTATAATCGTTTGTACTATAAAACTGATAATTCACTTTTGATCCATTTTGAATAGCCCAAGAATATAGTTCTTGTAATATGCGTGTTTGATTTCCAATCGGCCTTTGCAAACTTGCTCTAGCGGCATTTCACTTAAGAACACCTCCTAATGCATCGCATGGTCTTTTTCCATGCCAGGTTGCGAAGAAGTGCCATTCTGCTTGTATGTTGAAGTCTTCTTTAAAGTCACACAAGTTGTAAAAATTCATTCTGTTTTTATATAATGCTCCAGAAAAGAAACAGATGACTTGTCTACGCCATTATATAGTTGACTGCAAAAGGACGTATGGTTCACTGAGCGTTGGAACCATGGAAATCCTTGAACTAAATCTTGAACTATGAATGAGTGCTTTTCCCAAAAACCACATAAAACACATTCATCGTTTTCCAAATTAGTTTTTCTATATTTTAAATACGCTGATTGTTGTTCTGCAATAAGTGAATGTGGTAATATGTTTTGTAGTTGATCACACAATTTATCAGTAAAATCCAACGTTGATAAATTTATTGTTTCTATTGTACTCCGATCTGTTTGCCGCCATTATATATAAGTAATCTCATCTACATCAGTTTCTAGTAATTTTGTTGATATTTCCTGATGTAAATTTGTAGTTTCTTGGCAGGATGTAATTATCATGCATTAAACATTAAGTTAATGTTTTGACAATGTGTGTCACTTGAATTTGATAGAACGCAATGCCTTGGACGCAGTGAAGCAAATTTAGGAAATCCAACTTATATTAATGGATATGTTCTTTTAGATAGTTGATGCGCTTCCTTTAAATTACAGAACACTCATCTTCGTTGTTTTGTTATCTTAACTCCATCTGTTGTTATTGTTTCAAAATCTCGTTTTCTAGCACACACTCTACTTATTTCATCTTTCTCATAAAAATTCTGCACGAATTCGGCTATTTCAGGATTATTGGTTTTCGATCCAGATTTGATGTTCGGTGTTAACATTATGTCGTGCTCCTTCTTATTCTGCTTTGCTCTAATTGCTGTATAATATGACACGTTTAACTCTTGTTCAATTTTCCGAGCAGACCAGCTTTTTGGTACCGTTGTTAAAACCATGTATCTTTCACTTTGATTCTGACAATTTTCAAACTTATTTTTTAATTGTTGGATCATTTCATTGATGTCAGTAGTATTGCCGGCATCGGAACTGGAAGGTGGTTGAAATATATCCTCTGACATTTTCGTTGAAACTTCTTGAAATTTTTTTGATTTGTATCATTCAACTCTCATTTTTTTAGGATTTATCGGTGAACTGCCAATGGACTTCAAAGTATCGTTAAATGATGGAATATCTGGATAAATGTAACCAAAGAGGAGGATGATTCATATTGGTGAACTTGATTATCTGGCAGGTGAACAGTCTACATTCGAGTTAATCGTTTGTATTCCAAAGGGTCCTGGATCATTAACACACTTACAAACTCACCCATATTAATGATAATTCCTTTCGAGTTAGCTAACTCAAGTAAACAATTACGCGCTTTTCGACAGTCTGAATGTTTTTTAAAGTTTTGGTACTTGAACTTAATATTCATACTGAATTCGTATTATTTTAAAATTTTACTTGATTTTACTTTAAACTGTAGTTTACGAATGACATAGTTCTTACCAATTTATCTTATTTACACAAAATTATTTTTAGGATTTTTGAAACCAAAATTGACATTAGCTAGTTTTTACTGTTAAAGATTTATTATAAGGCGTCACACCTACTTACGTGGTGAGTCGGTTGGTAATAATAAGTACACACATTTTTTTTTCAAAAAAATTATCCCAATTCAAAACTAATCGCATACGTGTAGCTTAAGCCCCTTTTTTATAATTAATTTTTTTTTTCGTATAAGCAACACGCACGATCATTAGATCAGTAAGTACTGATATACCTGTCTTTGCTGTTTGTCTCCCTCGTTCTATTTTTATTTCTTGTTTCTTTATAATTGCTTTTTCAGACTATAATAACCGACATTCTGTTTTTAGAAATTACTAAATACTTCTGAAGTTGATTATAATCCAACAAATGACACATTAAAGTACTAAATTTAGTAAACCCATGTTTCCCATTTGTTGAAATTTGAAAATTGGAAATTTGAGATTGGTTAAGTATTTTTCGAGCTACATGTATTTAAAAATATGAATTTTTGCGAAATCCTAAAATCAGCATGCGCCCCTATTCAAAAGTACAGTGCCAAAGAGAAAAACCGATTTTTTTTGTGTTTCTGGACGATCGAGAAATCTTCAGCAAGATTCATAAAAATCGAATTGGGTGAGGACAGAATCCGGTCATTTTCGTATATAAATATATATATATATATATATATATATATATATATATATATATATATATATATATATATATATATATATATATATATATATACACATGTCTATATATATATAAAGTTGCATTTAAAGCGAGAGGATCCACTTCGTCATTATCGCTACTCTCTCTGTCATGATGAGTCTCAGGGGTGAGGTCTACAATTTCATTTTCACTCATGTTTTTATTAACTAACAATTCCCGTATATCTGCAAATGATAAATCATCGAATCCATCTCCACCAATTGTAAATGCAAGTGTTATGATGTGAGTAAATTCAGCGGTATCATGGATGACAGGATCTTTGCTTTTCACACATTTTGGCCAAATTTTTTTCCATCATGTATTCAAGGTTGATGGCCTTAATTCAGCTAGCGCTAATCCAACTTGTTTAATACAGTCATTAATAGAATTTTTTTTTATACATCAATGACTGCTGGTGCCTCATTATGATCTAGTTTGTCTAGCACGTATTGGAATGAACGTTTGATGTAATGCGTTCTAAACGCAACTATTTACATATACGTTGGTTTAGCGGTTGTATTGAGGATGTGGTATTAGGCGGTAGAAAACAAAATTGCACATTTGGGTGTACCAAGACCGGGTGGGCAGATGCATTGTTCAGAACTAAAAGAACTATAAATTCTAGACATTTTGCATTCAAGTATCGTCTAACTTCTGGAACGAAGTATTTCTCAAACCGTTCTGTAAAGGTTGCAGTGGCAATCAGAAGAATTGGCTTTTATTTACTAGCAGTGGTTTTAACATTCGATCTCCTGAAGCATTTAAACAAAACAACAATGTGACACGGTCCTTTGCTACTTTAAAACTACCAGCAGATTTCTGAGATTTTCCAAAAAAGGCCCCTATCATCAGCATTCCAAACTTGATCTGCAGTGTATCCTCCATCTTCAATAATTTTACGAAGTTTTGGGGGAAATTCTGTAGCAGCCAATTCATCTGCAGAAGCAGTTTTTCCCTTAATTGTTATATTGTGGAGGGCATGCCTTTTAAGAAAACAGGTCATCCAATCTGTACTTGCAGAGAAGTCGCACTCTTTGTTTGACTAAGATGAAGTGCCTGGTTCAACTTCTTTAATACGTTTATAGATTCTTAATGCTCTTTGGTTCTTAGTTACAAGTATTTCTCTTATATATGATCTCTTATATATGATGATGATTTAGCACTTATTGCTGTTCCAGAACATACAAATTTTCTAATTGCCGTTTCATTTTTCTTAATCGTTCTGATGGTAGCTTCATGAATACCAAAATGCTTTCCTACATCTGTTGCACCTAGTCCAGTTGCAAGTTGATCTAAAATTTTAATTTTAGTATCTAAACTGATCGATTTTCTCTTCGTTTTTGTTACAGGTCGATTATGTGACATTTTGTTAAGGCTATCAAAATATATTTTAGTTATATGTAATTATAATTAAGAATGCAAAAATTTGAAAAATTATTTGAAACTTACCAGTTATTGGGTTTTGGCACAATTAATAAATGTATACAAGCACTAATCTTATTTTACTGTGAAAATTCTTAATTTAGATAACTCATCTGTTTCATCTATTTTTATTCAGCCCTATCAAAAAAGAGAGATAGAACCTACTAGCTAGTACCTACGTTTCAAAAACTTTTCATCATTATTTGTAAATATTTCTTGATTTCAAAATAAGAAATACACATAAAGTATCTTACAAATTGTTTAACTTATATAGAACATTGAGTACTTACATACTACTTCCATTCTACCCTCGCCTTGCACTGATGCAAAACTAGGTGCTTCAGCTGATACCTCACACCGATATAATCCCGTGGAGCGCAGCGTCACTGATCGTAATTTTACATGCGTACTATTCGATGCAACATCCTGGAATAAACAGACAAGCAAACATTTTAAATTAATTTTAAAATAAAATTTTAAATTTTGCAATCATCTAAAATCAGTGTATAGAAACCATTATACATATTTAAGAAATATACAAGTCAATGTTTGTTTCATTTCCAAATATTAAATCAAATAGGATTAAATGCGTTCATGTGAATATTATGTATGTTACACTCATTCACAATGTTGAGGGTTTATCTTATCTTAAATTAAACAGACATATTGTTTTTCAAAATATAAATTTATATAAGTTGTATACTTGGAAAGCTGTATCTTTCACTAAACACTGTACACAAGTAAAAATATTCACAGAAAAAAAAACATTTTGACACGGTTTTTGATTAAGATACGAAAATGAAAACGGATGTTTCACTTTGGTTAGGAGAGAAGGAATAACATTTTGCTCCACTAAAGGAAATTTTTTCTAAGCTTTTAGTTTTATATTCTTAACATAAAATGAAAAACTTAAACTCCATGAAAATATGAGTGAAAATCATTATAATAAAATATGATGGAAATGGCTTGCGTACAAAAAAAAAGTAACAAGAAAAGTTTTATCGTACTGGGATTGACTTGATGAATTTCATGATATACAAAAGAAAATTTCCGAGATTTTACTTGTCCAGAAAAACTTTGGTTTATTTTCTGATTTACTAAGAAATTAGGTAAGCTGTAAATATTATAATATTAATTATATTCGAATCTCAATGGATGTAATTATTTTAGGTAGATTGCCTTTGGGATAGACGGTACCTTGTTCTTTTGAATTTTAATTAAGGTTAATTACAAATCAAAAGGATAATAAAAGAAAATTTAAAATTCGTATCAGATTAATTTCATCTAAGGGTCTTCATTATATGATATATTTAGGATGTCGACCATGATTCAATGACGAAATTTTTTAAATATTTTTATAATTGAAATTAAATCGTTGAATGGTATACGAAAAATAATAATCGTCAAAGACTTAAAAATATATCAAATTCTTAATTTTTTTTTTATATTCACACACCATAGGTAAATCAATATTAATTATACACTTTCTAAATAATACCAACAAGTTGTACATAAGTCACTTAGCGTACAAAATAAACTAAACTTTTGACTTGGCGGTAAAATTTTACATGATTTTAATTTGGCGTGATTCTGTAAATTTTTTTAGAGTACTTTCAAAGTTTAGTGAAATACATATCAAATCATAAAAAGTCAGAGATGGCCGTTCCTACTAATTTGTACGTGATAGCGTAGACAACTCGTCGATAAACTCAACCACTCGCCGACAATGTCGACCACTATTAGAAAACGTCAACTAATCGTAGACAAGTCGACAACTACTTATAATTCACGTGAGTAGTGATTGAGTAATCTACATACTAGGTTGTTCAGTAAGTTTTGTCATGTAGATATGTCAACTCATTCGTATATTAACAGCTGTTTAAAGTTGACGTGTCACAGTGTTTTTTACATTGGAAAAAATTGGGCAAATCTAGCACCAAAACGAATTCATGAACAATTGTGAGCAATATTTTTACTGAAGTTTTGGGTTTCAGAAGGCTGTGTGCCCAATGGGTACCACATTCGCTAGGAATCAAACACAAATTCATTCGAATGCGACTTTCCCAGCAACACTTGGAGCGTTTTAGTAAAGATAAAAAGGATTTTGAGACTTAAGTATACCACTATGATCCTGAATCAAAGCAAAAGGCTCAAGTGTGGTGTGAACCAAGTACTCCGGCTCCGAAGCGAGTTGGGGTCCAAAAATCGGCCATAAAAGTATGAGCATCAGTTTTTGGGATGCAAAATAAATTTTGTTCTTGAATTACCTCCAGACTGGTGAAACAATAAACTTAGATTATTATAACAACCTTTTCGACCAACTAGATGTAGACAATTTGTCAGAAAAGATCTGGTTTACACAAGAAAAAAATAATTCTTTATCAGGTCAACGCACATAGTTCAAAAACGAAAATCAGTGAATTAAAGTAAAAATTGTTGCAACATCCAGCCTATTTACAAGATTTAGCTCCTTCTGGCTTCTGCCTGTTCTCACATCTAAAAAGATGCTTGCGTGGAAACGATTTTCATTGAATGAAGAGGTCATAGCAGCCGTGGAAACGTAGTTCGATAGTCTTCCGGATTCGCACTTCGGGGATGTATTCCGAGAGATTATATTGAACAATAAAATGTTCGAAGTGTGTTTTCATATCGAACGACAAAACTTACTGAGCAACCTAGTTTTTCGAACTTCTGTCGCCGAAAATTTTAGTTAACGTAAATTAATATTGCTATAAAATATACTGTAAAACCTGTCTAAGTTAACAAAAAAAAATATTTTTATGCGGATGTACGTACGATACGGAGATGGAGCTCCGCCTGTTTAGAATCCCATCCGAAGGTTATAATATAAATGATGATTGGAATTGTTTGGGTTTGGCCAGGATTAGCGACTAGTTTTCATTGTTTGGTCACTTACGATTAAACAGTAACCAATTCAGACCTAACGATTAAATTTCGGTAAGTAACAGTTAGGTTAGGATTGGTCAACATATTTTAACGTTTAAAGACGATGGGTAACGTTTTAATAAGGAAAATGAAATCAAAATTGTATTATTTCAATAAAATTAGGTTCGTCGCTCATTTGGGAATTTCATTTTACAAATTTAATAACAAATTCAATTGAAATACATTTGAAAAAAAACTAATCGTTTGGCTATTAAAAAAATTAATCTAAATGGCAAATATGTTACTTTGGATAATCCTAATAACGGGTGATTTTTTAAGAGCTTGAGAACTTTTTTTTAAAAAAAAACGCATAAAATTTGCAAAATCTCATCGGTTCTTTATTTGAAACGTTAGATTGGTCCATGACATTTACTTTTTGAAGATAATTTCATTTAAATGTTGACCGCGGCTGCGTCTTAGGTGGTCCATTCGGAAAGTCCAATTTTGGGCAACTTTTTCGAGCATTTCGGCCGGAATAGCCCGAATTTCTTCGGAAATGTTGTCTTCCAAAACTGGAATAGTTGCTGGCTTATTTCTGTAGACTTTAGACTTGACGTAGCCCCACAAAAAATAGTCTAAAGGCGTCAAATCGCATGATCTTGGTGCCCAACTTACCGGGCCATTTCTTGAGATGAATTGTTCTCCGAAGTTTTCCCTCAAAATGGCCATAGAATCGCGAGCTGTGTGGCATGTAGCGCCATCTTGTTGAAACCACATGTCAACTAAGTTCAGTTCTTCCATTTTTGGCAACAAAAAGTTTGTTAGCATCGAACGATAGCGATCGCCATTCACCGTAACGTTGCGTCCAACAGCATCTTTGAAAAAATACGGTCCAATGATTCCACCAGCGTACAAACCACACCAAACAGTGCATTTTTCGGGATGCATGGGCAGTTCTTGAACGGCTTCTGGTTGCTCTTCACTCCAAATGCGGCAATTTTGCTTATTTACGTAGCCATTCAACCAGAAATGAGCCTCATCGCTGAACAAAATTTGTCGATAAAAAAGCGGATTTTCTGCCAACTTTTCGAGGGCCCATTCACTGAAAATTCGACGTTGTGGCAGATCGTTCGGCTTCAGTTCTTGCAGGAGCTGTATTTTATACGGTTTTACACCAAGATCTTTGCGTAAAATCTTCCATGTCGTCGAATAACACAAACCCAATTGCTGCGAACGGCGACGAATCGACATTTCACGGTCTTCAGCAACACTCTCAGAAACAGACGCAATATTCTCTTCTGTACGCACTGTACGCATTCGTGTGGTTGGTTTAATGTCCAATAAAGTAAACTGAGTGCGAAACTTGGTCACAATCGCATTAATTGTTTGCTCACTTGGTCGATTATGTAGACCATAAATCGGACGTAAATCGCGAAACACTTTTCGAACCGAACACTGATTTTTGTAATATAATTCAATTATTTGCAAGCGTTGCTCGTTAGTAAGTCTATTCATTATGAAATGTCAAAGCATACTGAGCATCTTTCTCTTTGACACCTTGTCTGAAATCCCGCGTGATCTGTCAAATACTAATGCATGAAAATCCTAACCACAAAAAAATCACCCTTTATTATCACAAATCAAGCGATTGGATTTGTTTGGTCATCTGTTATTGAGGATTTATCGCTAGCTATTTCCGCTTGGTCTCTAAAAACTCATAAATGCTGCACGATCCTGACTGTTCCGATCTGGAAAGTTGTCCAACACTAATAATTTGGCATTTTCGGCAAATCGGTTTGAAAACTGTCATCGGAAAAAGTGGTTCGCTATAACCTAAGAAAAGCAACCGGAGATGCGGCAGCAATGAAAGTAGAGTGTTCACTATTAGTCACAGTCAGAGGAGGGACACGATTTAAGCACAGATTTATTGTTGCCGGCATAATGGACCAACGCATCTTAGGCCTAGGAAGAATCCTGGTGAAACTCATGCTAAAGATACCAGTGAGAGTTATGAATATGAGCCCAACAGTAAGCGTAATCAAAGAAGACGTAGTGATTGGCATAGCTGAAGGTGTCAATTCCATCCGAAACTCCGTCCTCTGGCTTCGCGCCCGTTAATTCCCAGCAAAGTGTAGTTAAATGATTTTAGAAAGATCGCATGTAATATTACAAAGTCAAAAAAAAACTGTAATTATTTGTGCGAACAATATTTATTAAAAATATAACTACAGGATTTCTTTAAAACAATATTTCGAGAAAATTGACGGTCACCGTTGAGAAGCTTTTCTTGCTGTGGATTATCTTGAGTGGGAAAATACTGCCGTTTGAATATAAATTGCCACGTTATTAAAAGACTGGCCTTGCGCCTTGCTTATCGTCATTGCGTATGCCGGAATTATTGGAAACAGTCGTCGTCGCAAAACAAATGGTAGATTGGTGTCAGAAGGTACCAAATCAATTCAACTGTACTGCCTTTGTTGCACTTAGAAATGGTTTTAACCTTAAGAAAATTTCGCTAGAGTCCTTCAACAATTAAACGCGTTCCATTGCACATACCTCTCTTAGGATTTAGATTTCGCAGAAGCATTATGATAGCACGCTTTCTCAAAAGCAATACGTGAAGGGGCATGCCGGATGGATTCTGTTCATTGAGCAATTCAACGGGAAAGTTGAGTGCATCGTTAGGATCCTCGCTTACTAACAAATGTGCGCTGTAGTAAATTTCTGCATCACCATGAATCAAGTCGATTATTCTTCGATTAATCTCAAACGTCTGAGCATTCGCTGGAGCAACGATAACTCTTTTTGAGAGCTCATCTGTTGACAATTGTTCAATATTATTAAAAATGACACTGATTAGATCTTGACTTATGATCATTTCGGCCGGGATTTGAATTGTGTCCTCCTCATAAATGCCAGGTGTTGCAGACAAAGTTCCTGTCCGACTTACAGAAGTCATTCATTGTGCTCGTGTTGACCTTCGCTGCGCATGTTAGTGGTCTAAAAAAATTGTTGAAACTGGTTCCATAGAGGGTTTGATTTAATGCAGCATTCGATGATTTCAGTGCGCGTTTCTCTTTGAACGACTGGTAGCGTCTGACGAAATTGACCGCCAAGGACCAAAAACTTTACCTCCGAAGCTAATGTCGGAAGCGGAGACCATTCTTAGGAAGCATTGCAATTTTATCAATAACAATAAGAGCAGCCTCACGCAAAACTGCAGCTTCTGGTGATGTCATTTGCATTGATGACATTGAATTATGAAGAAGTGGCACTGGAAGCTTAAATCCACTATGAATCATCCTTCCTTAAGCAAAGCGGCTGCTATTCCGGTTGTTGCAAATGGCAGCACAATTTTTCCCTTACCTCGAAAGTTTGCCATTAAATTTGTGTATAAGAAGGTAATGCCTGAGCCACCAGGACCATCGATAAACCAGAGCTTGCATTGTGCGTGAGTATTTTCAACTGCAATCATAATTTTGATGTATGCCGCAAACTGGGCTTCATTCAGTTTTCAAATTTCTTCGACTGTCAATCGTGCTTCTTCTTCTTGATCATAAATTTGATCTTCTTCGGGTGGGTTACCGCTTGGAACAGACAAACCAACTGAACCGCATGGCATTCCGTGCCGTTTGAGAATAAAATTGATATCATGAAGAGCCAAGTTGATCAATATAATTTCACTGTGTGGTCGCAAGAAGTCGAGTATAAAATCTTCTAGATGATCCTACCATAATTTGAGGGCTTAAGCGGGTTGGCAAAAAATACAAATGTAAGCAAACTTCTCTCGTAATTGCTTAGGCATCAAGTATGTTCCACCGTCTGTCAAGCATCGCTCCCATTCTTCATCCGACTCAAGTACTTCTCGCTTTAAATGTTTCGCATAAATTTTCATCTACCGTACGCAAAAGCTCAAAGCTTGTTGCACCAGGAACATGTAGTAGCAGTAATCGAAGATAGAAGCGATCTTGCCATTGACCTCGTTTATAAACAAGAGTATTTGTAAATATGTTTTACGAATCGCAGAGAAGTGGAGAATTCCACATTGATGTGAGCGTTATATTTTCAAGTTAGAAACGGATTTTACGGCACCCCATTACGACTATCCATTAAAACTCGTCGCACGCTTACTTGCTCACCACTTCGTATTCGATATAAAGGATATCCATTTACGTTGAGTAGGGTTTGCTCATTAAAATCCTTAGAAAATCGTTTCGAACATTTTCCGTCCTGCATGCACGGTGCATTTTGGTGTCCACTGCCGCAAGGACCATGAAGCATGCATTGCTGTTGGACGAACGTCGATGACCTTGCTATCGATGAATCAGCTGTCGGCGGAATTTCGGCGCAGAAAAATTAATCATTCCTTTGAGCAGTTGTAAATTTATCTTGACTTTGCAATGTCACTAATATGTGTGCGTGCGGAAGACCTCTCTTTTGAAGCTCGATTGTATAAACATAAGCAATTGATTTTCCAAGAATTCCAACTCTGACTAAATCATTAATGAGATCATCTAACTTAATCTTGTAACCTCGAGCCACTAAATCGGGACGATCGGAAGCATTTTCTCCTGGTCTCAAATTTTCTGTGATTTCCTTCCAACTCGGATTTGCAGTAAAAGTAATGAAAAGGTCAGGTGGTCCCCATTTTGCGAAAATGCTTATTGCATCACAGCACCGCTCTCGCATGCTGCGAGATGAACCTTCAAAAGTTGATGGCAGAATAATAGAAACGCCGGCTGCAATGTGTTCATTTTGCGCTAAATTTGCAACGTGATCAGCGAGACCTTGATACTGTTCAGCCCGAAGTCGTTTCTGATTTTGACGAATGTAGTTGAGATTATTTCCTTCTACCTGCAGATGTGAGTCAACCAGTCATTGCTGTGTTAGTTTTCCGGCGTTTATGATTGGATTGAAGTCAACTCGTATTGCTGTCAATGCAGCCTTATATTGGAGCATACTGATATTCTTACGAACTGAATTTAATGTTGCACCACTGTAACTGCCACACTACCAATTTGGCTGCCAGCCTGGCTCTCCATATGGAAAAAGTATTGCATAAGTTATCGGATCCTAGTTTGAACTGAGAATATTGATGTTAATGAACTGCTGATTCGGATCTTTAGGACTAATCGGGTAAATATGGATGTCACGATTAAAAGGCGACTCACGATCGCGTCTGAATGCCATGCTCACAATTCGAGGATCTTCTTTTGCTTCAGCTGCGCGTGCTGTCACTTGTGCTTTAACATCTCGTATCAGTTGATAACTTTGTGCTAATCTATTATGTACACGAAAAAAGCGATCAATCTTGTCCAAAATAGCACGGCGACAGTTATCATTTGCGTCGTTTTCTTGACGCACATCAACAATCTGTGCCAATTGAGGTGCTTGGTCATTAATTGTTTGCAAGTGAGACGTTTGATGATAAGTGGTGTCATGAATCTTGAATACATATGGTCCTCTTCCTGGCAAATCGACAATTTTTGCACCCATGGATGCGAATGAAACGGCGCTGTTGTACGATCGAATGTCTTGTCGGAAATGAGTTAGATTTGGATTTGTTTTGTCGGACATAAGACTTTTGAGAAATGCACGATACTCAACAATCTTTCCTTGAATGTCAGTTGGATTTGGCAGCATAACTTTGCGCTTTCGACAACAGGATGTGAACAATCCGTCAGCTGGTTTCTCTGCAGTAAAATTTCTTGATTGACAAAATGAGCACTGCTTATCAAATACTCCACAATCATGATAATCAACAGGTTGGTTGAACTCGTCAAAATTAATCGCTTCCCTGCGAAAATAGCCTCATTCGCACGCTCTCGTGCTATACATTGTGATGCTGTATTAGCAGTTCGATGCGCTTGCAATTGATCGAGTGTCATTTGGGAAACTCGATTCTGTTGTGACGCTGCATTAGCTGTTCTATGCGCTTGCAACTTATAGGATGTAATTTGGGAAATTCGTCGTCGGGGATATTCAGCATCATTTGCACGTAATTTCGCGAGAGACTCCTGACTTTGCCTTGTCATAAATTTTTCTTTCATTGTTCTGCTTACGTTTTTTTCGTTATTATTTTCCTCCTCGTCATTCATAATTCCTGATCTACTTCGTTTTTTCTACTTCGAAAATAACATATCCTCTTTCGATTTTACGATTGCATTGTTGTTGCATTTTGTGTATTTCGTTGACGAAATTTTGAAAAACAATCGCACGAACATTTCATTATCGCATTTCGCGTAAAATGCGTATACAGGGTCCCGAATAACTATGTCATTTTTCCATAGTGTCCATTATTGTATAATTTACGCTATGCCTCCGGTAAAGTGGCTGGTTTTTGATTGGGTAATATTTTAGAAAAGTCTCCGTTTAACCTTCCGACGAACACATATTTATAACGCTCGATTAAGATACGTTTCATTTAATACCCTCATAGAAAATATCTGTACTGTAACTTTTGGTCTAACTTTGTTTATAATAAGAGATAATAATAATTGATGATTGACATTACCAAAGAAGCCATCTACGCTTCTATTGCCCTGTGTGATGTTATTTTAGGTACCCTAATGTTCTTTGATTCCGTTTATCAGCAAAATGTAAGAATATACATTTTTTGTGACCCCCCAATTATCGCCAAAAATATTGTGCGATATGAGTCCACTGTACCTCTTATTATTTGTCTGATGCTTTTACTATTTCGTAATCCTTTAATCTATTATAAACAGCTATACACATACTTTACAAATAATTGATCGAAATGTCGTGGCAAGTAGCGTTCGACCGACCAAACATCGAATCTACGATTGTCTTGAGCTTAACAATCAATATTCAGCCAACGTGAATTTTTGTAGAAACAGTTTCGATTATTCAAACTAATTCTAAGCGATCTGCACCACATCATCTGCAATCGACAAATTAATTGCCTAAACATTTTTGCTTCAACTAGATTAAAATCTAACTAATCCTTATCATTCTTCAATAGCTTATGGGTGTCGATTAGGTCGTTTATTTTATACAAAATCAATAACAAATCAATAAATTAATTTTGCCTGACATAACAGATTAACAGTCCCTGTTGACACTTTTAAAGTATAAATCACTTGTTTAGCATATTTTAAATTCCAAATCGATATTTTGGACTTTATTCCAAACAAAAAGCGACACACTTCATATTGTTCATCCCAGACATTAAAAGCAATTTTTGTATATCTTGATGGCTTATGGTGAAGTAAACAAAAAAATCGAAATAACAAAAAAAGTTATTAAATTCTTCTTATTTTTATTGTTTCGTAAACAATTTTTCTTATATTGTTTGTTATTCAGTTATCTCTAGAGTCTGTATATGTATATAAGGAACAAGTATAACAGATAAGAAAATACTCGATGTCTCTATATATAAGAAAATTATTTTTCCATTTTTACCATTTTATATGTATCGCACATAAAAATAAAAGATTTCCTAACCAATTTAAAATCACAAAAGTAATTTGAACTTTAAATTATTTATGTGTTTATATATTTAAAAAAATATATATACTTACATCCACCCGGATACCATCCACCCGAAAACTAGACACAAATGGTATCATACTTGGTACATAACGAAAAAATTCTTCATTATCCTTATACCATTTCACTGAGTACAGGGTTTCTGCTTCATCATTTTGTTCGCTACTCTCATAATTCGTACCGAACACATTATCTATTCCGTAATTATTTTTATTATGTAATTCGTATATACATTCTAGTATTGCTGTTTCACCACGTATTTTGTATGCGGGTACACCAATACGAACCAGTCGGAGGCATGTCGTTACTGAAATGATACAGAGCGAGAAAACAAAAAATTAATGTAAGATTAAATTAAGAAAATCTCTAAAGGGAATAAAATCAACTTTTAAATGATGCTGCTTGTTGTTTTTTTTTATTTTGCATGTTTTTTTTCACAATGCGCCTCCTTTTCCTTTATAATATCTTTTGAGACTTATTAATACTTTTAAGCTACTTTTGTTACATTACTTCAATCTAATTATAAATAAACATAAAATAAAACATACACAAACATACAAGTCATGGAAGCAGCGGATGGTAAAAAGTCAAACGACGAAGAAAATAATCATAGAATATTTTAACAATTTCGGTGAAAAGCTCTATGTAACACTTCCATCCAATTCGCATCGTATACCGTACCCGGCGTGTATAGTATTATTCACCCCGTTCCTTTCTTTTGTATTTATACACATTACAAATGTAGACATTAAAAATATAAAGCGCGGGTTGAGCTTTTTTTTTGTTTGTTTGTTATTTTTCCTGTACTTGTTGTGCTTGTTAAAGCTTTTTTACGATAGCTATGAAATCTACAGTTATTCCTTAAATTTAAATGTTTTAATTTTAATTTTTGAACAATACTTATTTCGTCGGCATCCCATCAACGCAACACCCAAACACACACGTACGCATAAAAGTGTACACGGAAAAGCTGTACAATATAAAATAAAGGAAAGCTCTTATTTTGTTTGCTGTTATAATTTTAATTAGATTTTTTATTCCTGTTGTGTTTTCATGTTAAAAGATCGCGCGAGAAATTTCCAAAAATTATTTTTAATATTAAATGGGTTTTAATTTGTTAGGCAATTTTTAAGGTAGTAAAAAATGTACTTTTTGGTATTGTGAAAATAATTTATGGAGATAATTTTAATGTCAAATGGTTACACCATGTACGTGATTTAAATTGATTTCAATTTTATGGTACTTCCGACGAATCCGGTTCGCATTGTTGTGACTTTTTTTTCTGTAAGATTGATGCGATATATATGCTTCTTTCTTTAATTGATTTGAATTAAATAGGATTTATTTCCAGAAAATGATGGAATTAATATATTAAAGCTATGTCTCAACATCAATAGTCTGTCAAATTTACTCAAGTTTCGAATTTTAATTCCTTAGTTAAAAAGCTTATGTTGTAAGCTTAACAGTTATTGTTGAACTTCGAATTAAATTACAAGGTAGTTGTACGCCGGATTAGTAAGTAACTTGTTTGCGAAAAGCGTGGAATAAAAAATCTGTTTTTTTTGGAACAAAATAATTTTCTCAATTTCATTCGATTCGTGCAAAAGCTCATACTATTTCTTAAGATTTACTGGTTAGTAATTTTTTCGAAACCAAGTAATTACTATGTTGATCACCATTTGCAAATGATCAATTCGCGCACACATGCACTTATTACTAAAAGCTATTGCGATGCCATTGGCACACTCCTGAAAAATAAACGATTTTCTATTAACTTGATTTACAATGAATGAAAGCCATAACACAACACGAGAGAAAATAAATATCTTCCTTGTAAACATCTCTTGCGAGCAGTTACAGTAATGATATGGCGCTACCCACGTTGCTTTATTCCTATATCTGATGTTTCTGTGAATATGAACCTTGCGTTTTAAAATGCTCCCTTAATATCCAGAAAAGCTCTCATTGAAAATTATTTGTTGCAAACCGATTTTTGCTGCTCATCCTACCACGTCATGAAACGCTGTATTAACAGAATTATCCTTTTTTAAACTTAAAGATTCTTTATGCATTATGATGTTTTGAAATGTTAACTAAGAACAAGAATAGGCCTATAAGTCGGAATTTTTATTTGTAAGATTGCACCTTTGCTATCCGTACTAGTGATAATAACCATCTAATACTTTCCTTCTTTCCGGCAGTCAATTTATATGTAACAGGTGATTAAATCAAATTCAATATGAGAAATTTCGAGTATCTCATTTTTTTGAGTGAGTGACACCTGTAGTACGGATTGATAAACGAAATGTTGAACGAAGAAATTTAATGGTATTGAAGCGAGAGATTGAAAATAAAAAATTTCGAAAGAAAAATTGAGCGACAGTGAAATAATCATTAGAATTGAAACGTCCATGGATTGTGAAAGAACAGACACTCCTCCAAACACCACGTTTAGTGATACTAAACATCTTTCGTAATTCGTATTTCGTTTAGTGATACTAAACATCTTTGATACTAATTTTTATCACTTTTCGCATCGTGAGATGCGAAAAGTGATAAAAATATTAGCTAGAATTTATTGCAGTAGACAATTTAAAAGAAACAACGTTGTAGCAATTGTTGATGAAATGATCATCGCAACGTTGGTTGAACGTAATCTTGTCACCGCAAGCAGTATACGCTTTGAAAATCTCCAAATTTAGATTTTGGACTTGCTTGCAATTGGTTCAAATTTCATTATATCAGAGGTACTAACTGACATCCTTAAAGTCCTATCATCCTACTTAGTGGTAAACATTCAAACACACAGAATCTTAGAATAGTTTGAATTTTTGTTTGTCCTCGATTTTTTGTCAAAATATTAGTATTCAGAATTATGACTTTTTTTCAGTTAAACTCAAGGGCATATAAATATAAGCCAAATAACTGGAGATATTCAAGCCCGTTAATCTCGTTAAAAGATATAATGGAGGGCATGTGAGGATTGCGCGCTGATACGCTAGCGTACTAACATACTCTTTAAATTTCTAAGGCGTTTGGATTTTAAACTATTAAAGGATTCGGAGGAACACCCGGACGTTTTCGTAAGAAATCACAACACCCCAGGCTGACTGTGTCAAAATTAATAGATTGCTCACTTTTTTCTTAAGAAAAGACCTACTAAATCGTTGCTTCAAGTACTAGTAATTTTACTGTAGTTATACCGACATAGAAAATGGGAAATCCACGAACTGAGGGGTGTAGCTGTTTCCGTTAGAAATTTAAAAACGTTGTTTTTTTTAAAGAAATTTCATTTTTGTTTTTCAAATTAATGAAGAAGTAACTCAATTCAAATAACCAATCATCAAGTTCAACAATTCTCGTCCTCCAGTTTAGACATCTTAATATACGCAGGTCTTGTTCGACGTCGTCACGCCAGCGCAGTCGAAGCCTCCCTCCACAACATACTCCGGCTGGTTGTTGGTGGAGCACTTTATTAGCCATTCGTTGTTGTGGAGATCTTAAAACATGGCCGAGCCATCCAACTCGATTTGAATTTATGAATCCGATGATATCGCTACCTCCGAGAAATTGCTTAATTTCGTTGTTTATCCGAATCCGATATTCGTTGTTCGCAACTTTAATTGAACCAATGATTGAATAAATGACTTTCTTTTCAAAGGTGGATAACAATCTACAATCGTTAAAGGTCATGGTCCAGCTCTCGCTTGCCAAAGCCAGCACAAGTTTTATGAGTGATTTATAAAGCGGAAACTTGCACGACTGCGATAAATGTTTACATCGTAATAAATTTGATTGGGCGTAGGAAACACATTATCTAGCAACGATTCGGGTTTTTATATTGGCCTTGATTTTTTCTTAGTTCAAGAAGAATGATCTCATCTGCTTACCTGTGAGAAGTTTCAATGTTGCTTTTCCTCACTACGTATTCAAGCATCAAATTGAACAACATAGGCGCGAATTTGCCCTGTCGAACACCAGATATGTCAAAGGAGTTAGATACAGTTCCTTCAATTACGATTCTACATACAGACCCAGACGTTGTTAATTTACATAGAAAAGCGAGTTTCTCTGGGATTTCTAGGCATATGAGTGCGGCCCATAGGTTCTCGCGGTTTATACTGTCAAAGGCCTGTCGGAAGTCTATAGTTGATGTATGGTTATGTTGTAGTCCCAACTTTTTTCCAAGATCATCCTGATAGTAAAACACTGGTCATTTGGACGATCGTTTGGGACGAAAACCACATTGATAGTCGTCAGTGATGTTTTCGGCGAAAGGGATTAGTAAGGCAAGTACACAACAGTACCCAACTCTTTGTAAGCAGCGTTAAATAGAGCCGCACCACGATAGTTTCCATATTTAAGACGATCACCATTTTTGTGTAACGGACCTCCGTTGCCTTTCCATTTTGCAATCTTATAATAGTTGCGCCTACTTCCTCCACTGTAGGATATTCAGCAATATTCATTGCTCTAATGGTGGTCACTTCGTCATTCCGATTTAGCAGATTTTGAAAGTTCAGATCTCCATTTCCATCTTTGATGACTCTACTTCTTGCGTGGAAGTCTTTAGTTAGATTCCTGACGTTAGCAAAACAGTTCCTTGAATTTCCTAGTTTCGATTAGAAGTTTATGTTGTCGATGCATGATCTCATGTGATCGCGTTGCTTTTGTCTATGGTATTTAGTCGTGGCTTTCCTAGCACGAAGATAATCTGCCAGAGTGGTTCTAGTGTTTCGATCCAATCATTTTTCATGAAGCTTTCGTTTAATTTTCTTCCACATGCGCGCAGTATTATTGCATGTTGTAGCACCTTAACTATGTCCAGGCGTCAATTTGATTTGTGATCATATTTGCAGAAGGTTCATGTGTCTGGTGAAAATTGTATCTATAAAGCACCAAGTTTTAGTGAATTCGAAAAATCAATCTGTTCCTATTATCCTAAAATTTAAATACAAAATTAAGCAACCTAAACAGTTATGTAGATTTTCCTTTCGATATATCGCCGAAGTTAAAAAATGTTGTTTTCACAAAATCTTTGGGTGTAAGAGTTGTTTGTATGTGTATGTGTGGTGTCGTGCGGACTAAATGATGTTTTATGAAGTTCTCTGTCAAAAACCTGTCCTATATTTAAGGATATACTTGAACATACTTTCGTATTTTCAGGTACATTTTCAATTAAGTTAGCAAATGGATGTACTTGTTCATTTGTTGAATGGTTTTCTCTGAATGAATAAGATTTATTTAGTTTCTCGAAAATTTTATAATTCTTGGAAGCATGGAAATCAGCCTATACAAATTTGTGTCATTTAGTAGTTTATTGGGATTATAGGTATCATGATTACTTCAGCGACTTTTCATTCATTTGGAATATGTTTTATTCTGAAAACTGCGATAATTTTATATATCCTGTGGCACTATTCTGGCTTTCCCTGGGGATTGGGAATTGAGAAAAATATTTGCATAGCATTTTTGTCTAAATTATATTTTTCTGGCCTACTGTTGGAATTAGTTTGGTGTAAATGTTTATGAAACAAAGATATATTGGGAATTATTTTCCCCTACAAAACTTTTGTGGAGCAAATATTTCCCAATCAACTTTGTTTCGAAAATATTTACACCACACTAATTCCAACAGTAGGCCAGAAAAATATAATTTAGACAAAAATGCTATGCAAATATTTTTCCCAATTCCCAATTCCCAGGGAAAGCCAGAATAGTGCCACTGGAGGTTTCTTTACTTTTAGGTTAAATTTGATTTCCACTTTCAATTCTCTTAACATAACAGGCGACGTCTTGTATTTATTACTTCAATATACTAACTGGTGGTATGTTTTTATCTGCTATTTGTCTAGGTAGAGGCTGATACGTGTTCTCGAGGTGGGTTGCAAACACGATGCTTTTTACTTTGAATTTATATTCCATAACTTCATTTTAAACTGGTGGAGTTTGAAGTTTAGCCCGTTTTAAACTTTTTATTGCATAATTAAAAGGCTCTGTATCTTTTCCCCAGTAATGCCATTAAGGTATTATATTAATAGATTCATTCTTTATTTTTTTTTAATTAGCAACTTTAGTTTATTGTATTGTTTAATTAGCAAATTAGCTGTATCGGATTTTAATTGGTACCTGCAGATTATTACTATCCTGAACTAGTTTTTGGAATTTCGCCCAGCAGTTATTGCGGTTGGTAAGCCAAGATGAACTACAAATCAGATTCTGCTCAGTTGGCAGTCATGGTGGGAATGGTTTTCAGTTCAGGATATCTTCAACAATTCTCCACAAGTTAACTGCGAGCAATGAGGCACGAGCAATGGTGGGCCGTATCAACGGATTTGTTTCCCTGTATATGAAAAAACAATCATTTCCCAACTTTATGGCTTTACATTGTATTATCCATCAGGAAGTTTTATACACTGAATGTTCAGGGCCTAACAAAAAGGTAATGGTAATGAACATTCCGAACTTATCTTGCATGGAGAGGGATGCTGACTCAGTAAAGATAAAGTGCTTATAAGATGTTTAAGCTTGAAAAAATCCCATGAATGTCAAATCACCACCTTGATCAAGTATGGGTGATCTTTTCTGGTTAATGGAGTTGAGGTTTCTCACGCATATCTTGAAAATATTGAATGCTTTAAACTTGGAACTACAGCGGAAAAGAACATATTATTATAATGGTAGGCTCTGTGAATTCATTTAAATCTGAGCTGCATTGAAGTTGACCTCGCCTGAAAATTAATTGCTTTGTGCATTTCCCAAATATGCATAAAATGGTGAGTGGTAAAGGTTTTGACTTGACGTCATTTATTATCTACCTTGCTATACTCACAGAACAGTTTGGAAAAAGACTTGAACAGTTTTTTATTATAGAACCAGTGGTCATATATCCTGTAAATCCATTTACTATCCAAGGAAATGTAACCGCATTAGCGACATCAATTGGGATACTTATTGAAAAAGAGCAGAGCAACTGGAACTTGTAATTTTGGATCTTAAAAATGAACATTCTGCTGAAATCCTATAAAACTTAGGATCTTTGTCGGAGTGCAAAACTCATGGGCCGATCCATCTTCCATGTCAGCGTAGGCTGGCATGGAGGTATGCAATTTGCAGATGATAAAATCGGACCTGTAACCGTGCGGACGTGAAAAGCGAACTGCGAAAGAGTTGGGAGTGTTTCGGCCCTGGAACAGATTGCAAAGATTAAACAATAAAAATAAAAAAAAATTAAATATGTTATTTATTTTAAAAATCATTATAAATTTATCCTTCATTAACAAATAAATGGTGCCCGTTACATCATCTTTAATTTGGAGTATGCTCTTCGGTACTAACAGATTGGGGACCGATACATTAGACCATTTGCATTTCAGGTTACTCATCTGAATGTTTTAATTGTGGTTGTTTGCTTCTTTTTATTAGAGAATGGTTACCATTTCATTAAACTAGATCCTGCATTTCTAACATATTGGCTAGAGCTTCAAGGACACTCTCTTCTTAAGCTAGCAGAATGTTAGGAGCTTCCGTGATTCTAAATATCTTTTGGAGCACTGATGTATTTTCTGAAGTATAGCTACAAACATGATTTGTCTTCTTTTGTTTTTCTTTTTGTTTTTTTTTTTGTTTTTGTTCTAGAGCTATTTGTTTTAAGATGACTTACTAGCTTCTATAAACCTCTATTGAAGTTTTCGCCATTTCGGATGAGTATTGAACTTTGGTTTTCTCACTTGGTATTTTATTTCGGTTGAACGTTCAATTTGTTGCTTTTTCAATTTGTTTCCATTTATGTATCATTCTCATTATCAATTGCAGGTTTAAATGTCGTACCGCAAGTGATGCACATGTTTGAATTATATATTTTTGAGATCTACTTCTTGTCATAGTTTTTCTTCGCGTTCTAAAAGATATTTCCAGTTGTTGATTTTGGTGGTCTTGAAAATTTAGATCTTCTACCAAATGGGTTAAGCAATGAATTTCCCATCCAAGAATCCATTAGGTCAGCCTCCGTTGAGTGCGAATTTGCCGTTATTTCGGCTGATGTAATACTGAACTAAGGGATCCATCCCAAAAAAAAATCCTTCATGTTCATTCAAATATTGTGAAAACGACCACATACAAATTATCTATTTAATTTTGGAACCAATATAATATTTTTGCCTACTCCACTTCAATCAGTCATTACGCATTGGGTTCTAAACAGAAGAATGATTGGATTAAAAATAAGTCAAGCGAAATTATTATCACGAATAGCGATAAAATAGTCTGTCTGTCTCTGGGGTTGAAATTTTAGAAATAGCTTTCTGGTATAAACAGGCTAACAATTCGAAATGTTTAACAGTTTTGGTCGATCAAATAGGTAGAACTTCCTGTTTTCTTTATGATTGATTTGTTGCGCCTGTCTAATAAATGAATTTGTTTAACGAACTATCAATATTTTTTACTGAAGTTCAAAAAAAAAATTCTATTTGATAAACAGTTGGTTGGCGACTCAACATGTTTGCACGAACCAAAGAGTGAAATTTTCTACACAGAAACAAGATGGAAAAAAATGATTTGCGGGACTTTTCAATATTGATCATAAATGACCATGAAACTAATTAGTTTAGGAGATATTGACGAAAACCATTGATTTTAAAATAAGTGCCTAACATTTAACTACACTTTTTGTTCACACAAATTTATGAAAATTGTTGTATCACAGAATCCATACTCATCAACTCGACATATAGCACAAAATAAAGAATATCTATATAAAATTTTATGGCATTTTTCGATGTAGCCTTTGCATCTCGGCTCATACGAAGGAATCGTGTATTACATTTAGATACGCAGCATGCATCTAATTTATTTGCGATGCAGTTACGCCTAAAACTAATGCAATAATTACATCGAAAAGAAATTTCAATGTAACCCAAGGTTAACTATTGTTTGGCGAATTTAAAATAATTCGCTAATATATTGTGTTGATACTTTGTATGTAAGGTCAAAGTATTTTTCGTAGATTTTGTTGTACTCGTATGGCCAGCAGAACAGTTTGACGAGACTTCTGATTATATTTATTAGAGATTTTAAAATCTGTTAAAATATAAAATATAATTCAACAAATTGTGTTGATATTAAAATAGGTATATTTTAATTGGGGGGGAAATTCTCAAATTTGCTTGAAACAAAAAAGGAAATGTTCGATATTATTTCAAAGCAAATTTTCGAAGCAAGTTGTATCGTTACAGTTCCAATGTACACCAGCTTCAAAATTAGTCTTACGTTGCATCAATTTGATTTAAATGTCATTGGTTACACATTTTGATGGAGACTACAACGCTTTTGTTATGATGCAACACTTACTTCTAAAAACGATGAACTTTTGCGCTGGAACCATATACGTAATTATTTGCGTCGCATATCAAATTTTTTCTCGAGTGTGTATCTCTCGCGTTTTGAGGGGAAACAAGTTCTATATCTAACCTATGCCATTGCTAAAGAGATTATCAGCAAATCATTTAATTTACAGAATTCAATTTGTCATTGGGTCTGGCATTGGGTTCAATTAATTGAAGAAAATTTCGTCCAATAAAATTTTATTTGAAATGTGACGGTTTACATTAAGGGCATAACTTTCGTTCTTGCTGTGGCGAGAATCCGCATTGGTTGTAAATAATAACGGGTTATCCAATTCGAGGTTGATAAAGTAGAAATCTGTATACCGACATCTGTCAAAGATAAACGTCAAGTACGCTGTCATTTATTTAGTTGACATTCTGCCATTTAAGAATATGGAGCATTTAACAATCGACCAACGCGTTAAAATTATTAAATCTTATTATAAAAATAGTGATTCTGCCGTATCCACATTTCGCGCTTTACGAGCAGATTATGGTCGTCATAATCGTCCTACAAAGCAAACAATATTGAATACAGTGAATAAATTTGAACAAACTGGATCTGTTACTGATATTGTAAGGTCTGTGCATCATCGAAACATTCGCAATGCTGAAAATATCGCTTCTGTAGCTGAAAGTGTGGAAGAAGATCCAAATTTGTCAATTCCTCGTCGAGCTCAACATTTAGGCCTATCTTATGGCTCATTATGGCGCATTTTGCATCTGGATTTGCATCTTCATCCGTATAAAGTCCATTTGACACAAGAGCTAAAGCCTGCTGACCATGGACAACGAAGAACATACGCAAATTGGGTGTTGGAAAAACAGGCCGTCGATGCTGATTTTTCGAACAAAATTTTCTTCAGTGATGAAGCTCATTTTTCGCTTGGTGGATACGTTAATAAGCAAAACTGTAGAATTTGGGGCTCAGAAAATCCACAATTGATTGTAGAGAAGCCATTACACCCGGAAAAAGTCACTGTTTGGTGCGCATTGTGGTCTGGTGGTGTGATTGGGCCGTATTTTTTTGAGAACAACCATGGACGAACCGTTACCGTCAATTCTGAGCGCTATGGCCGCATGTTAACCGATTATTTTTTTACGAAAATCGAAGATTATGATCTTGACGATATGTGGTTCCAGCAGGATGGAGCAACCAGTCACGTAACACGAGCAAATCGAGATCTTTTGCAAGAGAAATTTCCTGGACGTTTGATTTCGCGATTGGCTGATGTCAATTGGCCTCCAAGATCCTGTGATTTAACGCCTTTGGATTTCTTTTTGTGAGGCTACGCGAAAGATCGTGTTTACGCAAACAATCCTCAAACTCTTGACGAATTGAAAACTAATATTCGTAAGGTAATGGCCGAGATACCGCCCGAAATGTGCCGAAAAGTCATTGAAAATTACCGCAAAAGAATCAAAGCCTGTAAGAAGTCCCGTGGAGGACATTTGAATGATATCTTGTTTAACTAAAAATGGCAAGGATCAATCTGTAAAATGAAATAAAAATTACAATACATTCCGAATATTTTGTGTGTTTTTTTTAAGTTTACTTTATCAAGCTTGAATTGGATAACCTTGTATAAACATCGTTTGATATAATCGTTGCTGGGGTGTAAATGTGTGAGTGGAATTATTTGTTTTCCATTCCATTGCAAAAGAAAACAAAAAATATTCAGTTGGACATATTTTCGCTTTAGAAGAGCTTTTTGAGAATAATTAGATGTAATATTTCTGAATAATTGATCGTGAGAGGTGGCTCTACTTCTATCCCATAGAAACGCTAGCACATTCTGATCGGCCTACCATAAAATTAATTGTAGAACACAGAATTAAAGATATTTTCTAAAATAATATTTCAGAATATTTCAAAATAATATTTCGAAAAAATGTTTAAAATTACTTGAAACATATTTAAAAATTTGCTTAATGGATCGAAATACTAATAAAATATATTTAGAAAAACATTTAGAACTTAGAAAAAATTATTTTTCATATTTCAAAGCATAGATAAAATTATTTTCATCATTACTAGAAATTGTGTATGAGCAAACGAAATTTATTTTTAACTGCCTAAACAAATATGCACTAACTTAATAAACAATATCTTCCAAACTAATGAATTTCTAAGGTTATTCAAGGTCATCACTGAACACCCCACTCGACACTGAACAATTTTCATAATAATTAATAATTTCCTCAAAACTTGCACCGTTTACAAAATAAGAACCTCGCATTTATTAAAACTCACGTTGTAGTTAAAACGATATTAGTACCGAGCCGCTGCCATTTATATTAGCAAAGATTTTAGAATGCTTAATCGTTTTATAAATTGTTTTATAAAATTAATTAAATTGGTAGCCGATTTGGTTAAATTAATCGAAAAGTTACCACAATTTTAGTATAGACTGTCTTTTATAACATTAACATTTCACTTTAAATTTCAGAAAACCAATAAGGTCAATCCTTATTGGTCTTCCAAAATGTAATATTTAAATTTCGGCAAACAGATTTCTAACAAATTTCGTACTCTCAATTTCTGAAATGCTTTTATAAAGTGTCATCCCGGTTAGTCAATATGTGTAAACTGCAGGGATGCCGAATATTGGTGAAATAAAGTTTCTGAATAAAACCCGTTATTCCCAGTGAACTTTAAAATATGATCTATTCAATTTCGTTTGAAATTTAATTTACAAGATTTTTGTTTTTAGTTGTTTTCTGCAAAATATATCTGGGACGAAGTACGAATTTGCATTTCGATCAGTCGATCTATCTGAGCAGTACAAAGGCCGAATTTTTGATGAGAACGGGGTTTCTCATGAAACTTAATTTCATTTAAATTTTTGAAAACTAATGTGGACCGATATTCGTGCAAATTAAAGTAAGAGTATTTTAGTTTATAAAATTTGTTGGTGTAAACTGTACTTTTCTAATTATTTGCAAACAAACTTAAAGTTGACTTGCTTTTGTTTATAATTATATGGGGCTAAATTAATTTGAATAAAATTTTACAAATTTTTTTAATTTATAAATATTTGTTATCAAATGTTGACAAAACTCCACCTATATAAATATTATGCGTGAGAATTACAAACAAAATACCTACCTATTCATTCGTTACGTACTAAACGTAGTAAACGGAAGTACAGTAATCATAAAAAAGTTTCATCTCGTGATGTTTGCAGATTTGCCATTTGCTACATCGCCATAGTGTGTCTGTGCGTGATGTCGTTCAGACTAAATATCTGTGTTCTCTCTACAGCGCAGGCGGTATAACTGATAGGGATGAAACTTCACTAATACGTTTTTTTTTTCCTAAATAAGATTGTTCCAGAGATTTTTAACCAAAATCGGATCAACGGTAGTGGCCACTTCCATTGGAGCTTTTTCGTTTTTTATTATAAATTAAATTTGCAACAATATTAACCCATGTCAATTTTCCAAAATTTAACCGGGAACGACGATTTTAGACCAAAAACTGGTTTTCAGTTAATTTTAGGTAGTAACAAATCGAGCGGTCAATATGTTGTGGCCAACACCCAACTTTCTTTTACCATTAATTTTTTCATAGATCTCAAATACATTATTATCACACCGGGCATTTAGCAAAACTCTTGTGTAATCAAAAACATTTCCCCTGTTAAAATTTCAGAAAATCAACAAGCTCAGTCTTTGTTGGTTGAAAGTTTTTATCTTTAAATTTATTTAAATCGTTTAATTGTTTTGCGCATTTTGTAAATGGTAGAAATTTAACATCATAGCAAGAATTCAAAAGCTCCCATTGAAGCTTTAGGTACATAATTTTATATGCTTTCGTACAAAAACTTGTAGTTTATTTTTATGTAAAAACTTATTACTGCGATAATATTCAGGATTTGAGGAATATTTTATTTCGGCTGTCCTGTTTTACATTTGTAGGAAAGCCCCTGATTTGAGTGTTCGGATTCTCGACTTTGATGTAAAATTTTTACTTATTGAGATAACAGACTACTAACGTAGTTCGGCTAATCCAACTACATGCGAACAACGTGTCTATACAAAAAATAATCCCTCCATTTGATTGAATAAGTGAGCGATATTTCTAATGCGAACACGTAATTGCCATTTTGGGAGCTCTTTAGAAGTTACGAGAGGATCAATATAAGTATAAGCGCTCATCCGATATGCAAAATTCACTGATCGGTCGAATACATTTTTTTTATAAAAAATAAAGCTACCGTTTTTGTACTGTAATGAGCCTTTAACCACAACCGTTTGTCACGCCGTATAATGCTACTTAAGTAAGAGGGGAAGGAAATCAATTCCATCTTGTGTTAGAAACAAAACTTATAGGCTCCTTGGAGACAGCGATATTGAATGAGATGGTTAGGTCAAGTTAAAGATCCTCACAACAACTTTGTAAACAAAGTGTTTTAACAACCCCAGCCGGTATACGTCGTAGAGGATGACCCAATATGCTTTTCTGCTTGATGAATTATTATTTCACAAAATTGGTTCTTAGTTCAAACAAATGGGGCTTGTTCGAAATTTATTAGGAGTATCTACTTTGTTTGGGCTTTCCCATTTACATTAATAGTTAATTGAATTTTTTGAAAAGGGTTCAGGCGCTCGAGTGCATATAGCATATAAACGTAAGTATAGATATCATGAAAACTTTTGGGTTTCAACATTAGAGAATAATAAATTCCCTATATCGCCGAAGTCGAAAAGTGGTTTTAAAAAATATATCTGTTCGTACGTATGTGACTCCATGAGACTAAATGTCTGTTGGTTCTCTACCGCCCAGACAGATTTACTGATTGGGATGAAACTTCAGATAAGCTTTTCTCATAAATTGAGAGATTTTTCGTGTCGAGGACCGGACAATTTTTCCAAAATTTAAGCAAAATTGAAATTTTTTGACAAAAAAATGCGGCCTTGTACAGTTCAGACGAATTGATTGATTAGAATCCAACTTCATACTTTAGCTTTTTATAAATTGGAAAATCCTAGTGAATTTTAATCGCGATCGGTCAACCGGAAGACACAGCTGTTAACGAATCTTTTTCGTTTTTTGCAAACAGTTTGAAAAAAAGATTCTAAATTAAATTTGCAACAATATTGTCTCTGAATAGTTTTCTAAAATTCAAGCATAAATGGCGATTTTTGACCAAAAATCAAGAAAAACTCGGCCTCCGTCCTGCCCAGACCGATTGAGTAATCGGAATGAAACTTCATAAAATTAAATTTCCACCGGAAGTAGCTACACTAGAAGAATATTTTTTGTTTTTTTAATACATATTTCGAAATGTACCATTTTCAAAAAACGACTAAACCAGAAATCTGTATTTTGATTAAGTTTGAAAAATAAATTTTTTTTTCAAATTTTACCAAAAAATACGAGTAAGGTTCAAAACAAAATTTCTTCCACAAAAATGTAGCATCTCTACTGTCCAGGCAGATTTAATATTCGGAATCCAACTAAAGCTTTTTTGCATAAGGAGATCCTTTTTCAATTTAATACTTAATTGTTGTGTATTTGAGATCTATGTACATTTGTCGTAAAATAAACAATTGTGGCATTGGTAATTTATATTCAAGAAGAATTTCCCAAATCAAGTTATTTAAATAAAACTTTTAACTCAATTCTTTATTATTATAAAACAAAAGCAAATTTAAAATTTTAGAAATAAAATACATTAATAGTAATAATAGTTGGATTCATTCCCCAAATTCTGGCACACGTTCCCATACTTCATTCAAAATTTCTCTTTGTTGATTAAAACATTATTTTTAGTTTAATCCACACATAATGGTTTGTGTGCAATTTTTTGAAAAATTCATTTTTGAATCGACAACTGGAAGCTTTATGTACTTTGTTGTTAGTGTTTAGTGTGGTGTAAAGTTACAATGAAAACTTTAGATTCATTTTATATTGATGTACGAACAGTAAAAGTTTGTAACATTTTTTTTTGGTTTATGCAAATTTTCCAGCAAAAAATGCACTTCAGAAAATTGACTATGAAATTTAGGGATTTCTTTATCGTTTGGTGTATACTCGTCTATATACAGTATCCACCATTACTATGTATATATATTTTATTTTTAGGTTATATGGTTGAGTTGAATACAAATGAAAGCTCATTTAAATGTAAATTATATTATGCAAATTGAAATATTTGTAGACAAAAAAGCTGCAACACATTGTAAAATTGTATCACATATTGATGTCGTTATGTTGCTTACACTCTGTATGCGGAACTGTACGGACATGTGAGATTAGTGATCCGGAAATCTTAGATTTGTTTCGTTTTAAACATGTAAACTATACTCAATGGAGAGAAAAGCTTTTATTCCGAAAGTTTCGTTTTATATTTAGTAT
This sequence comes from Nephrotoma guestfalica, assembly GCA_963691935.1. Classification (NCBI taxonomy): domain Eukaryota; kingdom Metazoa; phylum Arthropoda; class Insecta; order Diptera; family Tipulidae; genus Nephrotoma; species Nephrotoma guestfalica. Next base: position 198,366,365 of record OY829913.1, on the reverse strand, counting down.
AGCATAGCAACAAGTTTTGCACAGAAAATAAGAGCTCGTGTGATTTATTCACAAAAGTACACTAAAAAATTATGTTTATTCGTGTGGACAAACTTTATGGTTATTATGATTACACTTTAAATGAATCTTGTATACCAATTAATTTATTTGCACTATTTTATAATGTACTAGCTACCACCAAAATCATTTGAGATTTGAAACTATAAAATTCAAATTGGAATCACTAACCTAAAGGTTTTGCTGAAGCGATAAGCTAATTGTGAAAACAATTTTTCAAGCGGGCTATTTTTTTTTAAATTTGGTAAATGTGAATTTCAAAATTTTTCGTTATATCAAAACTTTGTATAAACCTGAACGGGCTAAGTACAATCACAATTTGTAATATTATAATAAACGAATTACAAATAAGTTTCTTTTAATAACAAATCGTTTGCTGATTATTTGTTATACTATCAAATTTGTCATCGTTCATCAACAAAAAGAAACTAATCATTTAGGTTCAAATGTCATAGTGAACTAACGCTTCTCTTTAAAAAAAATAAGTTGAATTACTCGCAGCTAATATTTGTTGGTATGACGATTGAACCATCTGGATATTAAGCCTAATAAAAATTAGACGCGTTTCTTAAAAATGTCTTAAGCGATTTACTGTCAATTTATCGTGAACAATTCACCGTAGAGATTTTTTACCGATTTACCGGCGAGATCGTAACATTACTCCATCCAAGCGTGTTCGCCACACACAGGATCTAAACTAACGCCACTATAGGTTAGGTCGTGCAACGCAAACCAATTCAACTTCACCTTCGTCCTTGCCTCCCGACGCCATCCTACCTTGCAGCTTCTACTGATTCACTCTATCTAACCCAACCCTCAACGAGGACCCACTCCATCCCTGCTGGCATGCCACGCATCTCTTCCATACTCAGCATCACCTGCTATATCTCTTCATCCAGGCTGTCATCCCTTTATCGTAGAACAATTTATCCTGGAAACAATTTATCGTGGAAGAACAGTTTATCGTATATCACAATTAATATTTTGAATTTGAAGTATCTTAAAATATAAAACTTTTTTCACAATGTATTTTGTATAAGATTTCGGTCATTTCTTACCCGATTATGATGAGATTGGGCATGTTGGATGGAAATGGGATCTTTAAACGATTTTTGGAAGAGCTAATGGAATATTGCAACCTGGGACCGACTGGTGATAGATGTTAAGGCAACCAGTCTTATCAGAAACTTGTTTACATCATGAGCCCACGATAGACGCCTGCTTACGTCGCCTCTAATCTGGAGAGCAGAAGCTGATAAGCAAAATTTTTTCTTGAATCGTTTTCAATAGACCACCTAATTCATTTAGAGTTACCTAGCGAGCGTATTAATCAAGGAATTTTCGCCCTCATATTACCTTTAAATATAATTTAAATAGATTGACGATATAGAACTGAAAATCTTACAAATTTTACAAAAATAAAGGACTGGCGAAGTCCAATCCGATTGCTATCAAACATTCTCATTTTTAACAAAGTACAAAAACTTCATAACGAACAAAATGTTTTGTTTTCTTTGAATATTCTAAAATGAATAAATGAATGAATATTTTAAAATAAAACAATCAATAAGGAAAGTTTCCACCTACAGTTTGAACAAGTATTTCAATAAAAATTTCATATTTTGCCACTAGAGGAAAAATTGACAATAGATTCGTCGATTATATCCGGAACACGCGAAACGCACTTTGTGGAAGCAATAGCGAACAAGCCCGAAATTGGAGTTGGGTAACTCATAACTAACTTCATCAATTCATAATTAACTTCAACTCGATTAAATAAAGCATGCTTTCTAAAAACAACATGATGGTATCGTGAGCAAAATACTACAATACGGCGTCAAAATATTACTAAATGATTTAAATGTTCAAATCAGAGGCGCTCACGAGGTATATTGCCGCACCATCAATTCGAACTTCGTACGTTGCGGTTTTAAACAACAAAGGGGCATGAACCATTCTTCTAATTTTGTTCTACAATTCGTTCAAACTGGCCGTTAGCTTATTGAAGCATTTCATAATCATGTTAACTTATTTATTTATTTAGAGAAATCTACTCGTATTCTGTGATTTACATGTATGATTTCAGAATTTAAATTATATCAAATTAAATCAAAAATATTAAAAAAATAAAATAAAGAAAATTAAAACACAAGACAAATCAAATCTTCATTTAACTGCGAATATTTCGATAATACTAATACAGCCATTTCTTATTTTCGTCGAAGATCAGTGGTAATCCCATTTCCATCCAACATACCCAATATTATCATAATCGGTTAAAAATAGGCCAAGTACCTTCCTAGATAGACATATTCAAGAACCTCTTCCAAAAATCATTTAAGAATCCCAATTCCATTCAAAATACAAAATCCAATAAATATAGATTCATAAATGGCCGAGTACCGTCCCAGGTAGCCACATTCCAAAACATCTTTCAAAAATGAATTAAGAATCCAATTTTCATTCAATATGCAAAATATTATCAATACCAGTTAAGAAACTACCAAGTTTCGTCCCAGGTGGCCATTTTCCAGAACTTCTTCTAAAAACCGTTTAAGAATCCCATTTCCATTCAACATACTCGGTTAAGAAATTACCGAATTCCATCCCAGGTGGCCAAATTTCAGAACTTCTTCCAAACACCATTTAAGAATCCAATTTCCATCCAACATACTTAATCCCATCATAATTGGTTAAGAAATTAACGAGTTCCTCCTCCATATTCCACAACTTCTTCCAAAAACCATTTAAGAATCCAATTTCCGTTCAACATCTAATTCCCAACATAATTGGTTAGCAAATTACCGAATTCTGTCCAAGCTGGCCATATTCCAGAACTTCCTCCAAAAATCACTTGAGCATCCCATTTTCATCCAACATACTCAATCCCATCAACATTCGTTAAGAAATTAACGAGTTCCGTCCCAGGGAGCCATAATCCAGAACTTTTTCCAAAAATTGTTCTAGAATCCCATTTGCATCCAACATAACCAATTTCATTATAATCGGTTAAGAAATGGCCAAGTTCCTCCTCAGATGGAGACATTCAAGAACTTCGCACAAAAACTGTTTGAGTCCCATTTCCATTCAAAATACAAAATCCCATCAATATCGGTTAATAAATGGCCGAGTTCCATCCCAGGTGGCCATATTTTAGAGCTCCTTCCAAAAATCATTTAAGAGCCTCAATTCCACCCAACATATTCAATCCCTTTTTAATCGATTAATACAGAACAAATTCAATATAATTTTATAAACCGGCATACGATAAATGGTCCATACGATAAATTATGTTCACGGTGAATTGTGTCCAAGATAAACTGTTCGGACGTAAAATGCTGACTATAAATTGAAACACTATATATTGTTTACGATAAAACGACCGTCACTCGTCTTAAGCCAGACAATTAATAAGAATCATCAAATAATTTCTCCTTGTCTTTTTCAACCGAAATAAGTAATACCAGTCGCTCGATATTTCATACTCAAACCAAGCTTTTGAATCGATTTGGTATAAATATTATCGGCAGTTTAATAGTTTTTTGAATATGTCGTTTCTGCAGCCCAGGGACCCAGGGATTCATTGAACTTAGCAATCGTTGATTTTGTCAAAGTTTAAATTTGTTTGAAGCCTTTGCGAAAGCGGTAGTTAATTATTAAAAATATCTTCGGTTCTGCGAAGTCCGAACTCTGCACATTGAAGTGTTTTTAAGGGAATCATTCTACTGTTATTTGTAACAGATTTATTACAGCTTAGTTGTCTATCTCGTTCCTTGAACTGAGAGAGACTCTTTCGCGTTTTAGGGCAAATACTCAATCGGCTAGCAAGCAAGAAATTTGCTACCCAAAAATCTGACTACTCAAGTAATATTACCAAGGAAATTTGAATTTGAAATTACATTTCTTATACAAATTATGTTCTTGTTTGCGATTGCACAGCAAAACAACACAAACATTTGCTGTATAATTTTTGAAGCAACAAATTTTACTTTTCAATCCCAAAAATAAACAAAAATTTTATGACAAATATAATTAGAAATTCAAATTTCTTTGGTAAAATTGATTGAGTTTTTTTTTGAAACTCTAACTTGATTACAATTGCCATTGAGGATTCAACAAACGGCGATTTGCAGAATTTTGAAAGAAACCATTTCTGTTTTGTATGAAGCATTAAACGAGGAGCAATTGAAATTTCTACAGGATACATCCGATTGGATATCGATTGCAAATGATGTTTTCCATTTGTTGAGCTTCTCTAATTGTCTAGATTGCTCCTAGATGGAAAGAGATAAATTGCAATATATTACGATATAACATATTGCTTACATTTTGCAGAAAATAGCTTAAAACATGGCATAGATGGCATAAATAACCGACATTTTGATTCCTGATTTCCAAACCAAATAATAGAATAGTTGGTCCACCAAAGAAAAAGCAGCTACTATAAGGAAACAGTTCGAGGATTATTTTGCAAAATTTTACCAATTTTTACTTGTTCAAGTAATTTCTATTTTTTGTGCTTCGAATGAATAAAACATGAGTTCAAATTATGTTGCCTTTTTTATTTATTTTATCTTTTTGTATTTAGCTCCGCCAAATCTTGTGCAATACAGTCACCGTACGCTTGTTACGTTAGTCGAGATTTTATCAATTTTGTAATTTCTTGTGCGGACTGCAAACATGCTTCTGACAATTGTTTATCCTAAGATTTGGCAGATAATCTCATTTTTTTGCTTGGGTGTAATGGAACTGGTCGCGTTAATCCTGTTTGCGCTTGGGTATAATTAGGTATAGGTGACGTGGCTTGGAAATTTGTACTTGAGTGGCTTGCAATGTGTATTAGATCTACGGATGGTGAGGAAAAATAAGTATTTCTAGACTGGCTTGTTCCTGGAAGGTCGGGTATATAATTGGATGGTGAATTTGAAGTAATCAACCTTTTATAAGCTTCAGTCTAATTATCTTCACTTTCCAAAAATTATATTTCGGACCTTGCAGACTTTGTTTAATCCATATGGTGACTTGGTTCTTACACCGGAGACCGCAATAATTCTTAAAACCAAATGTAAAATTAATGAAAATACATAAGGTAAAAATATTAAAAGTAAAAAATTACTAACATTTAGTGATATTTTGTTATAATTATTTATAAACGGCATAATTTCATACTATTAAAGTTAGCCGATAGTTTCCAGCCGAAAGTTAAAAAAAATCGATAATGCAGATAGTGCCTTTGCTATCTCAGCCGAAAATACAATATGTTATGTCAAATATTAATATGCATCAGCCGATATTTTTCAGCCGACATTTCTCAGCCGACATTTTTCAGCCGATATTTCTCAGCCGATATTTTTCAGCCGAAAGTGTTTGATCGAGTTTTCCCCACATGAAAATTGACCTGAAATTTTTTCCAGGTGCGATCATCATTAAGACCTTTCATTTGAATCTATTTCCAACCATGACACTTTAAACGGTCAATATTTAGAAACTTTCAAATTTTGTGTGTGCGATATATTCAATCGAGTTTTCCCGGACTCCCCACATGAAAATTGACCTGAAATTTTTTCAGGTGCGATCATCATTAAGACCTTTCATTTGAATCTATTTCCAACCATGACACTTTAAACGGTCAATATTTAGAAATTTTCAAATTTTGTGTGTGCGATATATTCAATCGAGTTTTCCCGGACTCCCCACATGAAAATTGACCTATATTTTTTGATTTTTTAAATGGTTTCAGTTGATTTTTTTTTGTTGTAGTTTGTTGTTTGTACCACAATTTTTGTGGTAAAAAAACATTTTCGGCTGAAAAATATCGGCTGAGAAATATCGGCTGAAAATTGTCGGCTGAGAAATGTCTGCTGAAAAATATCGGCTGATGCATATTAATATTTGACATAACATATTGTATTTTCGGCTGAGATAGCAAAGACACTATCTGCATTGTCGATTTTTTTTACTTTCGGCTGGAAAGTATCGGCTAACTTTAACAGGGTCATAATTTCACAAGTTTCTTTAAGAAACAATACAATAATTTTTCATAGAACGGCCAATTGGAATCCTCACAGTTGTCTACATCATCTGTAAGCGCTCCATTTTTAACAGATTTAAAATGCTTTTGGGTTTCAGAAACGAAATAAGTTTTCGTATTGTTCCATTTTCTAAGTACGTCATCTAACAGAAATAATTAAATTTATATTGCAAATTTGAAAATCTATCTATTGGAAACTTAGTATATGTAAAACCTCCATACAATGGGAATGTAGAGTCCCGTATGTATCCCGTCTGATTGACTGTTTCTAGTATGTTTTATGTTTTGATAATAAACAAATTATTAAATAAAGTGTGTTGTGTTTTAATGAAAACTCACTACAAAACAGAAGCTGCCACTTCCGGTGGACCAATTTCGGGCAAAAACACTGGGATCATCTAACTTGTAGAAAAAGTCGAAATATGGAGTATCATATAAATCAATCTATCTAGCTGGGCTGTACAGGAGCCGAATTTCTGTTAACACATATTGTTTTGTCAAACAACGTCATGTCCGATTAAATATTGAAAAATTGTTTTAAACCAGAAATATTGATAAATTAATTTAGAATCCCTACTTCTCAAAATATTTTCCAAAAACGAAATCACTCCTATGAAATCTACCACTTCCTAGTGGACCACTTTCGGACAAGCTCAGTAAGCTTTCCCAATTTATGAAAAATCATAATTATGAATTTTCCCTTCTGACTGATGGGGGCTGTAAAGAACAGACAAACAAACAGCAGACTTTTAAAAACTACTTATGGCGATGCAGCGAATGATAAATTTACATTAGATGCAAGAAGAGCGTGTACGGCTTAATTGTACCTAAAACTGCAGACATAAATATTGTTGGCACTTAAACTGTTTCTCTATTAATTCCTCTTTGAGGCTCTAAAACAAAAAATAGTTTAATTGCAACTTTTTAGCGGGTAACATATAAGAAATGAGTGCGGTTTATAAAAACGATTTGAAGCGGTGTTTTTAAATGTAAATCCAAAAGGACCCTCATTGTCGGTTGTAAATGCAACAAAATACATAAAAAACGAAAACATTTATACAGAAGGGGATTACACATTATTCAATGTAAAAATTTTAACAATTTGTTAACATTTTTGTTATGAAAAAAATGTTAACAATTTGCCAGATAGAGGCCAAATCCGAACCACTATAAAAAAGGAGGATGACGCGATCATTCAGTTATTTGATGAAAATTCACGCTGGATGCAGCTGTGGAGTTATGCGAGAAAAAACATATTGTTATATCAAAAACAACCATACGAAATAGAATTACGGAACATGGTTACGCATATCGAATACTTTGATCAAACCACTGTTAACATAAAAATACATTGAAAAGCGACTACAATGGACGAATGAACATATAAATAAAGATTGAACAAATGTTGTGTTTACCGATGAGTCATCCTTTTGTTGATTCAAAAAAGGATTCCAAGCTCTATGTATGGTAATGCTTCCCCCTTTCATGAATAAAATTTATTCACGAGGTTTGTTGCTATCTATCCGGAAATGGTTTAGAGCGGGGAACTCAAACTGGATCTAGCAAGAAGAAAACGAACGAACACACCGTAGCATACTCTGTTCGGAATTTAAACTCAAAAAGGGTACCACAACATTTAATTGGCCGTCTTAGTCAGAATAATAAGCTGAATATGTACCACATAAAAAATTTGAGATATCGAAAAAAATTATTTCTTGTTACATGATTTTCAAAAATTGGTGATTTGACGTATTTTTCACCCTATACATAAAATAGTTTATTAGTGTTGTTGATAGACCTCTAGTAGAAATGCATCAAATATTTTACGTCGATTTTTTAACTAACCCTGATATACACGTTTGCAATGTAAAGTTTATGATCTTCCGTATTAAAAATATTTTCGTGCATAAATAAGGCTTTATGAAGAACAAATTTTTTTATGCAATTAACTAAATCCGTGTACATATTGTGTATATTGTATGAACATAAGTAAACACAGAAAAAAACGGAAGTATGATTATGCCAATGGGGTTAAAAATGAGTTTGAGTAGTAAATTTTTGTCCATTGTTGTTGTTGCACTTATTATGTAACCCCACACATTTTTTTTTTGTATTATTGAAAGACTACAGGTTGTTTTTAATTAATTTTCTTTATTATTTATATTTTTTATTATAAATATAATGATTCTGATGCTCCGGTAAATATATACCAACACAAACCTTGTGCAAGAAAAACTGTTTTATTCACTTTGTTCGTGTTCTGTTAATGTTTGTTAGGAAAATAAAATAAAACGGCATAAAAAAATGTTCATAAACGAGCAACGAATATTAAAGAAAGTTATGTTTCCTTATGTTCATTTTATGGATGCGGAATTTTTTAACAGTTTCGTATCGTGGAAGACATAAAATTATTATACATCGTGCGGTATCAAGGATTTATTATATATACAGATTAATATTTTTAAAATAAAAATTTTGGCAGATTTTAAAATGTAGCGTCGTACACATTTTCTATTGTGCCCGTCCGTTACCATTAACGTAATATGTTTATTTACTTATGATGACATGTACGACGGAAATCGTACCTAAATACAAAAAGTAAAAAATTCAATTCATCCATTCCTATCAGATTTTTGTTTTCGGTTCCAGATCTCTCTCCGCCTGTTGTGTGACAGTTAAATTTAATTAAATAATTTTCCCTCCTCAGAATCTTGAATTCAAGTTTTTTTGTTTTGTTTTGTTTTGTGCCATTTTTACTTTGCTTTATTTTAGGGTAACAAAAGAAAAATTTAATTTAAAATTAGAAAGGTAGGTCATTAGACGAAGTGAATCTACTACTGTATATTGTACCTAGACGGTGTATAATATAGAGCACTTGAGCTACAAAAAAAAATAACATTTCAAATTCGAAATATGTCATAGTAGATTTAACCATTCCACTTTTATATCTTACTGTGAGCTTTTTGTGTGCTTTTTTATTTTAATTAAACTTTTAAATTTTTGTTGTTGGTACGCTGTATCGGTTGAATTTTAGTCAAATCCAAAAAAAAAAAAATTTTAATTTAAATAAATAAATTGAATTATTAAATATAAAACAAAATTCAAAATGAATGGATATAAAAGCTTGATATATACGTAAAAATTTTCATTTTATGACAGATGGTTTTTCAAATTGGTAGTAAAATTTCAACAAAATATAATAAGCGGCATACAAGTGTGCTACTGATAGGGAATTATTAAATTTTTGTTGTATTGATTTTAATGTTAGTGAATAGAATATGTATACAAAGGTTGTATAGTTTTGAAATGGTTACTGATTATGCTTTTTGAATATTTAGTTACAACGGTAATAAAATATTAAATGCATATATAATATTGGTTGTTGTAGTAGAGATTGTCAGTAATATTAATGGCTATGAATTAAAGACAAAAGTAAAGTAAATTAAAGAATTTTTAGCAACTGGTTAAACCACCTAGCACTTCATGGAAGTAAAATTTCAACGCAGAAAATGTCGAGAAAACAACTATTTTCTTTCTTTATTTTACTTTGATTTGCGTAGTGAAAGCAACATTTTGACATAAGAGGGGATATTCAATATCCATAACTTGCACTTTTAGACCCGCGTGAATCCAAAAAAGTGCAGCTTAGTGGGTTTTACACCAATTTAGAGTGAAAATGTGGACGGGAATAGTCGACGGAAAATTGATTGATTCAAGTCTATCTAAGTTTACTACAAAATGAATTGAATGAATTACTTGATGTCGTTTCTCTACAAACACGTGGAAATATATGGCTGCTACATGATAGAGCTCCTTCTCACTATGCACAAGTAGTGGGACACCATCCAAGCCGCTCGATGGGAAGGGGAGACTTTTGCTGTGGGCTTATTATAAAGAGCTGGTTTATGAATAAGTAAACCAGACCGACCGATCAGGAGATGCAACAACGTATAATCGAAGCGCCCAATATTATTAAGAGTAACGAACTTGCGTTTCGACGGATTAAGCAAAATTATATTCAGCGAAGACGATTATGTATTTTGGGACACTTCGGACTCTTATTATACTAACCTCATCTAGATGTAAAAGCAATATCTGGCTATCACCCATAATAACCCAAATTTCACTTATTACAATATTTAAAATGAATAAAAAAAATATTTTATTCACTTTGTTTTATTTCTGACCAAGCATTGGTTAAATTTTTTATTTTTTGATATTGATAGGTCAGAAATTGAAAGGTAGAGGCTTAGACCCAAACCTGCAAAATCATTCCAGTAACATTGCAAACACCCAATGCTAATAAATCCTCTGAAATTAGTATCAAAATTGAAATGAATGCGGACAACGAAGATTTAGATCTTAAAAGAAAAACTTCAACTGAAACAGTTTATAATCTAAAAATAATGACTTTATCCTTAGGTCCAACGTGTGTACTCAAATTAGAAATTCTAATGAATTGCCTAAATTTATTTCATCTCGCGCATTTAGTCATAAAACACTTCCTTAACAAGATCAAGTTTTAAAAAGCTTCCCGAAAATTAATTTTCTGGTGCCAAATCTACATTGAGCATCTGTAGACGTAGCTTTCCTCTAATCGACAACAAAAAATTAAAATGTCAAAACCTATAGGAATTGTGCCGAATCTCAACTTCATAACTTGAATAAAGCTTGTATGGCTTCTGTAGGGAATACTGAAGTAGAAACCATAAAAAACTTAATGCCAACATAGCATTGAAACCATTCTAAGAAGGTATTGATGGTTAGGTTTAGGTAGGTATTAAATAGTCATAGTCTTGATGGTTATTTTAAGTTAATATTTAAAGCATGTCGTTTCACAAACATTTACGAGTATATCAATAGAGCAGTGGAAGAAGAGCTGCTCTCAAACAAACATTAAAACTTTTTAATGAAAAATTTGGTACCCGAAAAAATCAGAATTTTCTCAAATTTGCAGAAGATCTGGTGGGAGGCAGAAATAGAAAAATGTTTTAAAAATGTTGCTTTAGGTCTATCTATTCAGTTTCACCTATTCCTTGTGATTATTGAAAAACATACAGTCATGACATTAAAGAATGTTTCCTTAAAAAGCAAAGTGACGAATTAAAAGATCAAATTCTCCGTCATCATCAAGACCAATTAAATCGGGAAACGTTGTGAGATGTTCGAGCCAAGAAGGGGGCACTTCTTCGCAAGTTCCAGTAATAACGAGTGCCTTCAACTCAAATATCAATCCGCAATAAACCCAAAACGAAAATCATTCATTAACCTCTTTGCATAGTAAACTTTCGACAGTAGAAATGAACAAAACCACCAGGTTTTCTAATACTTTCAATAAATACATTCTCTTAAATCTCAAACTTTGCAAGTTTAAAAAGTCAGCCCTGTACGAATATACAAGTTTTGAATGAATCTAAATGCAAACAAAGGGGTATATAAAACGAAACGCATGAAATTCTTGTTGAATGCGATGTAATAATCAAATTACCTAATGACAATGAAATTAAAACGAATTTTCCAATCGTAGATGGATAAACGCTTGTGGTACAATTGGGAAAACTTCCTAAATCATTACAAATGCAACATAAATTTTTAAAATCTAACAGTCGAAATTTTTCTTTTTTTAAATAACATAGTTTTATTTTAGAAAATAATATACAATTAAATTAAACCAATCAACTGTTGGAATAGTAAAATAAAACTAGCTAGTGAACTCCTGATTTAAAAAATGTCACGGAGTCACGATTCATAAACTAATTAAAAAAAAGTATAATACAAATTAGAAAAATGTAACATTTAAATTAAAAATATATAAATATAATTTAACAAATTTAAATATTCCCCGGTTAGAATATTCTCCAAATATTTTTACATTTGCTCTCATTATAAATAAAAGTAGCATAATATACTAAAGGGTGGTTAAATTTAAAGGGCCGACGTTGAATGTGAACCACACCTAAACGTCAAGTTTTTTTCTGCATTTAATTTGGCATTTCTCAATTTCAGACTAATTCAATTTGAACCATGGAAAGATACACAATCAAGCAACGCGTTAAACTTATTCAGGCATATATGAAAATGGGCGTTCAAATCAAAATGCAAAAGGAAGAAAATCATCTTCAATGATGAGGCACATTTTCACCTCAGTGGATTATGGGCGAATCATAAACCAATAGTGATTATCGAAAAACCAATGCACCCACAAAGAGTGACTGTTTGGTGCGGTTTATGGGCTGGCGGCATCATCGGGCCGTATTTTTTCCACAATGAGGCCGGTCAGGTAGTTACTGTGAATGGCATTCGCTATCGTGAGATGATGACGAACTTTTTATGGCCCGAATAGGAAGATATGGATGTGGACGATATGTGGTTTCAACAGGACGGTGCCAGTTGCCACACAGCTAACGAAACAATGGCTCTTTTGCGCGACAAATTCAATGGCCGTGTTATCTCACGTGGTGGCGATGTCAATTGGCCGCCAAGATCATGTGATTTGATACCGTTGGACTTCTTTCTTTAGGGTTATTTGAAAGAAAAGGTGTACTTCGATAAGCCAGCAACAATGCAAGAGCTTTAATTTGGTGGAGGTGTGCCGCCGAGGTCGCAGCGGCCGTTTGGCCGATATTTTGTTCCATACATAATTGAACCATACCATATTATCATAATAAAAAGAATTGACATTAATTTCCTAAATAATTTGTGTTCTATTCGAAATCAACATCGGCTCTTAAAATTTAACCACCCTTTATTTAGGATAGTGTTCTAAACAAGACCTCAATGTCATTTATTAAAAATAACCATTCTTTCAACAATTTTATAAATACACTAAAAGTACCCGCGGTTGCAATATAGGTTGGTAGCTGGCTATAAAACTTAAGTGCAGTGTGCATTACTTAAGTGCATTACGAAACAAGTATGGCTCACTAAATACAGGGTGAGTCATCTAACCTCTTTTTTTTAACTAGCGGTTATTTTGAGTATGGTAAGGATTATGTCACTTCTGATTTGACACCAAGTTAGTTTTATCCTTCTGCTGAACAAAAATGGTTGTATATTCGCTTGAACAAGAAAGAAATATTGAAACATTACTTCGAAAATCATGGTAAAAAAATCATCTTTTCGGATGAGGCGCATTTCCATCTTGGCGGCTATGTAAACAAGCAGAATTGTCGCATTTGAGGCACGGAGAGCCCGCACGTGATCGTAGAGAAGCCGATGCATCCTCAACGAGTGACTGTTTGGTGCGGATTTTGGTCCGGTGGCATCATTGGGCCATTTTTCTCTAAAAATGAGCAAGGAGCCGCCGTTACTGTCAATGTTGAGCGCTACCGCGCCATGATAAACAATTTTTTGTTCCCGGCACTTGAAGAGAAGGACATAGGCAACATTTGGTTACAACAAGACGGCACTCCATGCCACAAATCACACATTTCAGTTGATCTTTTGCGCACTGTCTTCGAAGATCGAGTTATCAGCCGTAATGCTGATGTGATTTGGCTGCCTCGGAGCTGTGATTTGACGTCTGTCTCAAGAACAATATAATGCCGCATATTATCGAAAATGTGCTCAAAAATTGGACCGACGGTATGGGGTACGTCAAGGCTAGCCGAGGCTGTCATATGAATGAAATGGTATTCCATAATTAATCGGAAGGATTGTTCTTTACAATGAAAAAAATATTGAGAGCTTTTTGTTTTATTGCATTTAAAAAAAAATATTTGGCCCCTCTATATTCATTAAACGATTCCCGCTTATTAAATAATACATTTTGGAGTAGTTCGTGGTAAATGATTGAAAATTCTAAGCACACTTTTTTGTATCGTCAATAATGGTTTGATGTTTGATCAATAAATTTCACCCCAACATGTTAACCCATACTGAAGATGAGAATCATTCAAAGCGTAATAGAGGCATTTTAAAAATTTGGAGCTGCAGATATTACGCAAATGGAAAAATGATCTTAAAGCACGATGGAGTTTTTGTTTTAAATTAATCACGTGACTTTCAAAGTTAAGCTGTGAATCAAGATTTAAACCTAAGTATTTGAACGAAATAACGGTTTTAATGGGTACGCAGAGATTGCTGCAATTATAGTCATTACACGCCAATGAGTGATAGGTCTCTGAGTCATAATTAATTACAGGACTACTCAGATTGTAGTACATAATATTAAACTTGCAGCTAAGAACCATGAAATGAACGTAGAACCATTTCTTTAGTAATTTTAGGTCACACTTAACGTCATTTTTTAACGAATCCATATTTCAATTTGAATACTGCAACGCAACATCATCGGCAAAGGCGACAATATTACCACGCAAATTAAGATCAAAAATAGAATTACAATAAATCAAAAAAGCAGAAGTCCCAACACAGATCCTTGAGAAACTCCAACATTAACTCGGTTATATAAATAAGATTTAAACAGCAAAAGTGTCACACCCCTAATACCAATATGCGATAACTTTTCCAGGAACACTTCATGATTAACGGTATCGAATGCTTTAGTAACGTCTATAAAAAGAGCGGATACCTTAAGGTTATTATTCAAATTGTTATGAACCGGCATTAAAAATGAAAGAAGAGCCAATTTGGTTGAAGAATTTTTAATAAAACCAAATTGCCGTTTATCGAGAAAATTAATTTTACCTAGAAAATTCAATAATCTAGGTTTAATAATTTTTTCAAAAATTTTAGATAAAGTGTTCAAGAGGGTGATTGCACGATAATTATTTAAGTCAGCACGTGAACCCTTCATAAAAATTGGTTTCAGGATACCTACTTTTAACTTATCAGGAAACACCCCTATAGCAAGGCATAAATTAAAAAGTAGTGGGACACCATCCAAGCCGCTCGATGGGAAGGGGAGACTTTTGCTGTGGGCTTATTATAAAGAGCTGGTTTATGAATAAGTAAACCAGACCGACCGATCAGGAGATGCAACAACGTATAATCGAAGCGCCCAATATTATTAAGAGTAACGAACGTGCGTTTCGACGGATTAAGCAAAATTATATTCAGCGAAGACGATTATGTATTTTGGGAGACTTCGGACTCTTATTATACTAACCTCATCTAGATGTAAAAGCAATATCTGGCTATCACCCATAATAACCCAAATTTCACTTATTACAATATTTAAAATGAATAAAAAAAATATTTTATTCACTTTGTTTTATTTCTGACCAAGCATTGGTTAAATTTTTTATTTTTTGATATTGATAGGTCAGAAATTGAAAGATAGAGGCTTAGACCCAAACCTGCAAAATCATTCCAGTAACATTGCAAACACCCAATGCCAATCAATCCTCTGAAATTAGTATCAAAATTGAACTGAATGCGGACAACGAAGATTTAGATCTTAAAAGAAAAACTTCAACTGAAACAGTTTATAATCTAAAAATAATGACTTTATCCTTAGGTCCAACGTGTGTACTCAAATTAGAAATTCTAATGAATTGCCTAAATTTATTTCATCTCGCGCATTTAGTCATAAAACACTTCCTTAACAAGATCAAGTTTAAAAAGCTTTCCGAAAATTAATTTTCTGGTGCCAAATCTACATTGAGCATCTGTAGACGTAGCTTTCCTCTAATCGACAACAAAAAATTAAAATGTCAAAACCTATAGGAATTGTGCCGAATCTCAACTTCATAACTTGAATAAAGCTTGTATGGCTTCTGTAGGGACTAATGAAGTCGAAACCGTAAAAAACTTAATGCCACCATAGCATTGAAATCGTTCTAAGAATGGTTATTTTAAGTTAATATTTAAAGCATGTCGTTTCACAATCATTTATGAGGAGATCAATAAAGCAGTGGAAGAAGAGTCTACTCTCAAACAAACATTTAAATTTTCTAAAGATAAATTTGATATCGAAAAAATCAAAATTTTCTAAAATTTGTAGAAGATCTGGTGGGTGGCAGAAATAGAAAAATGTTTTAAAAATGTTGCTTCAATTCAGTTTCATCTATTCCTTGTGATTATGCAAAACATACAGTCCATAACATTAAGAATGTTTCCTTAAAAAGCGAAGTGAAGAATTAAAAGATCGTTCAAATTCCCTATCATCATCAAGCCCAACTAAATCAGGAGACGCTGTTGGATTTTCGAGCGAAGAAAGTGGCACTTCTTCGAATGTCCAAGATCTAACGAGTGCCTTCAAATCAAATATCAATCCGCAATAAACCCAAACGAAAATCATTCATTAACCTTTTTGGAAAGTAGACTTTCGACAATAGAAATGAACAAAACCACCAGGTTTTTCTAATACTTTCAATAAATACATTCTCTTAAATCTCGACCTTTTCAAGTTTGAAAAGTCAGCCCTGTACGAATATACAAGTTTTGAATGAAACTAATGCAAACTAAGGGGTATATAAAACGAGACGCATGAAACTCTTGTTAAATGCGATGCGATAATCAAATTACCTAATGACAATGAAATTAAAACGAATTTTCCAATCGTAGATGGATAAACGCTTGTGGTACAATTGGGAAAACTTCTAAATCATTACAAATGCAACATAAATTTTTAAAATCTAACAGTCGAAATTTTTCTTTTTTTAAATAACATAGTTTTATTTAGAAAATAATATACAATTAATTAAACCAATCAACTGTTGGAATAGTAAAATAAAACTAGCTAGTGAACTCCTGATTTAAAAAATGTCACGGAGTCACGATTCATAAACTAATTAAAAAAAAGTATAATACAAATTAGAAAAATGTAACATTTAATTAAAAATATATAAATATAATTTAACAAATTTAAATATTCCCCGGTTAGAATATTCTCCAAATATTTTTACATTTGCTCTCATTATAAATAAAAGTAGCATAATATACTAAATGGGTGGTTAAATTTAAAGGGCCGACGTTGAATGTGAACCACACCTAAACGTCAAGTTTTTTTCTGCATTTAATTGGCATTTCTCAATTTCAGACTAATTCAATTTGAACCATGGAAAGATACACAATCAAGCAACGCGTTAAACTTATTCAGGCATATATGAAAATGGGCGTTCAAATCAAAATGCAAAAGGAAGAAAATCATCTTCAATGATGAGGCACATTTTCACCTCAGTGGATTATGGGCGAATCATAAACCAATAGTGATTATCGAAAAACCAATGCACCCACAAAGAGTGACTGTTTGGTGCGGTTTATGGGCTGGCGGCATCATCGGGCCGTATTTTTTCCACAATGAGGCCGGTCAGGTAGTTACTGTGAATGGCATTCGCTATCGTGAGATGATGACGAACTTTTTATGGCCGAATAGGAAGATATGGATGTGGACGATATGTGGTTTCAACAGGACGGTGCCAGTTGCCACACAGCTAACGAAACAATGGCTCTTTTGCGCGACAAATTCCAATGGCCGTGTTATCTCACGTGGTGGCGATGTCAATTGGCCGCCAAGATCATGTGATTTGATACCGTTGGACTTCTTTCTTTAGGGTTATTTGAAAGAAAAGGTGTACTTCGATAAGCCAGCAACAATGCAAGAGCTTTAATTTGGTGGAGGTGTGCCGCCGAGGTCGCAGCGGCCGTTTGGCCGATATTTTGTTCCATACATAATTGAACCATACCATATTATCATAATAAAAAGAATTGACATTAATTTCCTAAATAATTTGTGTTCTATTCGAAATCAACATCGGCTCTTAAAATTTAACCACCCTTTATTTAGGATAGTGTTCTAAACAAGACCTCAATGTCATTTATTAAAAATAACCATTCTTTCAACAAATTTTATAAATACACTAAAAGTACCCGCGGTTGCAATATAGGTTGGTAGCTGGCTATAAAACTTAAGTGCAGTGTGCATTACTTAAGTGCATTACGAAAACAAGTATTGGCTCACTAAATACAGGGTGAGTCATCTAACCTCTTTTTTTTAACTAGCGGTTATTTTGAGTATGGTAAGGATTATGTCACTTCTGATTGACACCAAGTTAGTTTTATCCTTCTGCTGAACAAAAATGGTTGTATATTCGCTTGAACAAGAAAGAATATTGAAACATTACTTCGAAAATCATGGTAAAAAAATCATCTTTCGGATGAGGCGCATTTCCATCTGGCGGCTATGTAAACAAGCAGAATTGTCGCATTTGAGGCACGGAGAGCCCGCACGTGATCGTAGAGAAGCCGATGCATCCTCAACGAGTGACTGTTTGGTGCGGATTTTGGTCCGGTGGCATCATTGGGCCATTTTTCTCTAAAAATGAGCAAGGAGCCGCCGTTACTGTCAATGTTGAGCGCTACCGCGCCATGATAAACAATTTTTTGTTCCCGGCACTTGAAGAGAAGGACATAGGCAACATTTGGTTACAACAAGACGGCACTCCATGCCACAAATCACACATTTCAGTTGATCTTTTGCGCACTGTCTTCGAAGATCGAGTTATCAGCCGTAATGCTGATGTGATTTGGCTGCCTCGGAGCTGTGATTTGACGTCTGTCTCAAGAACAATATAATGCCGCATATTATCGAAAATGTGCTCAAAAATTGGACCGACGGTATGGGGTACGTCAAGGCTAGCCGAGGCTGTCATATGAATGAAATGGTATTCCATAATTAATCGGAAGGATTGTTCTTTACAATGAAAAAAATATTGAGAGCTTTTTTGTTTTATTGCATTTAAAAAAAAATATTTGGCCCCTCTATATTCATTAAACGATTCCGCTTATTAAATAATACATTTTGGAGTAGTTCGTGGTAAATGATTGAAAATTCTAAGCACACTTTTTTGTATCGTCAATAATGGTTTGATGTTTGATCAATAAATTTCACCCCAACATGTTAACCCATACTGAAGATGAGAATCATTCAAAGCGTAATAGAGGCATTTTAAAATTGGGAGCTGCAGATATTACGCAAATGGAAAAATGATCTTAAAGCACGATGGAGTTTTTGTTTTAAATTAATCACGTGACTTTCAAAGTTAAGCTGTGAATCAAGATTTAAACCTAAGTATTTGAACGAAATAACGGTTTTAATGGGTACGCAGAGATTGCTGCAATTTATAGTCATTACACGCCAATGAGTGATAGGTCTCTGAGTCATAATTAATTACAGGACTACTCAGATTGTAGTACATAATATTAAACTTGCAGCTAAGAACCATGAAATGAACGTAGAACCATTTCTTTAGTAATTTTAGGTCACACTTAACGTCATTTTTTAACGAATCCATATTTCAATTTGAATACTGCAACGCAACATCATCGGCAAAGGCGACAATATTACCACGCAAATTAAGATCAAAAATAGAATTACAATAAATCAAAAAAGCAGAAGTCCCAACACAGATCCTTGAGAAACTCCAACATTAACTCGGTTATATAAATAAGATTTAAACAGCAAAAGTGTCACACCCCTAATACCAATATGCGATAACTTTTCCAGGAACACTTCATGATTAACGGTATCGAATGCTTTAGTAACGTCTATAAAAAGAGCGGATACCTTAAGGTTATTATTCAAATTGTTATGAACCGGCATTAAAAATGAAAGAAGAGCCAATTTGGTTGAAGAATTTTTAATAAAACCAAATTGCCGTTTATCGAGAAAATTAATTTTACCTAGAAAATTCAATAATCTAGGTTTAATAATTTTTTCAAAAATTTTAGATAAAGTGTTCAAGAGGGTGATTGCACGATAATTATTTAAGTCAGCACGTGAACCCTTCATAAAAATTGGTTTCAGGATACCTACTTTTAACTTATCAGGAAACACCCCTATAGCAAGGCATAAATTAAAAAGTAGTGGGACACCATCCAAGCCGCTCGATGGGAAGGGGAGACTTTTGCTGTGGGCTTATTATAAAGAGCTGGTTTATGAATAAGTAAACCAGACCGACCGATCAGGAGATGCAACAACGTATAATCGAAGCGCCCAATATTATTAAGAGTAACGAACGTGCGTTTCGACGGATTAAGCAAAATTATATTCAGCGAAGACGATTATGTATTTTGGGAGACTTCGGACTCTTATTATACTAACCTCATCTAGATGTAAAAGCAATATCTGGCTATCACCCATAATAACCCAAATTTCACTTATTACAATATTTAAAATGAATAAAAAAAATATTTTATTCACTTTGTTTTATTTCTGACCAAGCATTGGTTAAATTTTTTATTTTTTGATATTGATAGGTCAGAAATTGAAAGATAGAGGCTTAGACCCAAACCTGCAAAATCATTCCAGTAACATTGCAAACACCCAATGCCAATCAATCCTCTGAAATTAGTATCAAAATTGAACTGAATGCGGACAACGAAGATTTAGATCTTAAAAGAAAAACTTCAACTGAAACAGTTTATAATCTAAAAATAATGACTTTATCCTTAGGTCCAACGTGTGTACTCAAATTAGAAATTCTAATGAATTGCCTAAATTTATTTCATCTCGCGCATTTAGTCATAAAACACTTCCTTAACAAGATCAAGTTTTAAAAAGCTTTCCGAAAATTAATTTTCTGGTGCCAAATCTACATTGAGCATCTGTAGACGTAGCTTTCCTCTAATCGACAACAAAAAATTAAAATGTCAAAACCTATAGGAATTGTGCCGAATCTCAACTTCATAACTTGAATAAAGCTTGTATGGCTTCTGTAGGGACTAATGAAGTCGAAACCGTAAAAAACTTAATGCCACCATAGCATTGAAATCGTTCTAAGAATGGTTATTTTAAGTTAATATTTAAAGCATGTCGTTTCACAATCATTTATGAGGAGATCAATAAAGCAGTGGAAGAAGAGCTACTCTCAAACAAACATTTAAATTTTCTAAAGATAAATTTGATATCCGAAAAAATCAAAATTTTCTAAAATTTGTAGAAGATCTGGTGGGGTGGCAGAAATAGAAAAATGTTTTAAAAATGTTGCTTCAATTCAGTTTCATCTATTCCTTGTGATTATGCAAAACATACAGTCATAACATTAAAGAATGTTTCCTTAAAAAGCGAAGTGAAGAATTAAAAGATCGTTCAAATTCCCTATCATCATCAAGCCCAACTAAATCAGGAGACGCTGTTGGATTTTCGAGCGAAGAAAGTGGCACTTCTTCGAATGTCCAAGATCTAACGAGTGCCTTCAAATCAAATATCAATCCGCAATAAACCCAAAACGAAAATCATTCATTAACCTTTTTGGAAAGTAGACTTTCGACAATAGAAATGAACAAAACCACCAGGTTTTCTAATACTTTCAATAAATACATTCTCTTAAATCTCGACCTTTTCAAGTTTGAAAAGTCAGCCCTGTACGAATATACAAGTTTTGAATGAAACTAAATGCAAACTAAGGGGTATATAAAACGAGACGCATGAAACTCTTGTTAAATGCGATGCGATAATCAAATTACCTAATGACAATGAAATAAAAATTAATTTTCCAACCGTAGATGATACGTTTCTAGTTAGCGCTTGCGATATACCGCAAAACCGGGAAAACTTCCTAAATCATTACAAATGAAAATTTGTAATTTTCGTCGACATTTTTTTCGTTTTTTAAATAACATAGTTTTATTTTAGAAAATAATTAAACAATTATATAAACAATTATATTAAACCAATCAATTCTGAGAATAGTAAAATAAAACTTGCTAGTGAACTCCTGATTTAGAAAATGTGACGGAGTCACGATTCATACTCGTAACTAATAAAAAAATATAACACAAATTAGAAAAATGTAACATTAAAATTAAAAATATATAAATATAATTTAACAAATTTAAAAAATAAAATAAAAATTACAAATTTTTAAGCAATATTTGCGCATGGTTTGAATATTCGCGACATACTTTTACACTTGCTTTCCTTATAAATAAAAGTGATATACTATTTAGGATAGTGTTCGAAACAAGACCTCAATGTCATTTATTGAGAATAGCTATTCTTTCAACAATTTTATAAATACACTAAAAGTACCCGTGGTTGCAATATAGGTTGGTAGCTGGCTATAAAACTTAGGTGCAGTGTAATAAAATAAATTCTTGAAATGCTCTTTAAAAGGTTGCGGAATATTAATTCTATTTCTATTACGAAACAAGTATGGCTCGCTAAATACAGGGTGGACCATCTGACTTTTTTTGAACTAGCGGTTATTTTGAGTATGGTAAGGGTTATGTCACTTCTGATTTGACACAAAGTTAGTTTTATCCTTCCGCTGAACAAAAATGGTTGTGTATTCGATTGAACAACGCTGGGAAATATTGAAACATCGCTTCGAAAATCATGGTAAATAAATCATCTTTTCGGATGAGGCGCATTTCCATCTTGGCGGCTATGTAAACAAGCAGAATTGTCGCATTTGAGGCACGGAGAGCCCGCACGTGATCGTAGAGAAGCCGATGCATCCTCAACGAGTGACTGTTTGGTCCGGTGGCATCATTGGGCCATTTTTCTTTAAAAATGAGCAAGGAGCATTTGGTTACAACAAGACGGCACTTCATGCCACAAATCACACATTTCAGTTGATCTTTTGCGCACTGTCTTCGAAGATCGAGTTATCAGCCGTAATGCTGATGTGATTTGGCTGCCTCGGAGCTGTGATTTGACGTTGTTGGATTATTATCTTTGGAGTGCTGTCAAAGATAACTGTTACGCCGATAAACCAGCAATGATTGACGCTCTCAAGAACAATATAATGCCGCATATTATCGAAAATGTGCTCAAAAATTGGACCGACGGTATGGGGTACGTCAAGGCTAGCCGAGGCTGTCATATGAATGAAATGGTATTCCATAATTAATCGGAAGGATTGTTCTTTACAATGAAAAAAATATTGAGAACTTTTTGTTTTATTGCATTTAAAAAAACTTATTTGGCCCCTCTATATTCATTAAACGATTCCCGCTTATTAAATAATACATTTTGGAGTAGTTCTTGGTAAATGATTGAAAATTCTAAGCACACTTTTTTGTATCGTCAATAATGGTTTGATGTTTGATCAATAAATTTCACCCCAACATGTGGGCGTAATAGAGGCATTTTAAAAATTCGGAGCTGCAGATATTACGCAAATGGAAAAATGATCTTAAAGCACGATGGAGTTTTTGTTTTAAATTAATCACGTGACTTTCAAAGTTAAGCTGTGAATCAAGATTTAAACCTAAGTATTTGAACGAAATAACGGTTTTAATGGGTACGCGGAGATTGCTGCAATTATAGTCATTACACGCCAATGAGTGATAGGTCTCTGAGTCATAATTAATTACAGGACTACTCAGATTGTAGTACATAATATTAGACTTGCAGCTAAGAACCATGAAAATGAACGTAGAACCATTTCTTTAGTAATTTTAGGTCACACTTAACGTCATTTTTTAACGAATCCATATTCCAATTTGAATACTGCAACGCAACATCATCGGCAAAGGCGACAATATTACCACGCAAATTAAGATCAAAAATAGAATTGCAATAAATCAAAAAAGCAGAAGTCCCAACACAGATCCTTGAGAAACTCCAACATTAACTCGGTTATATAAATAAGATTTAAACAGCAATATGCGATAACTTTTCCAGGAACACTTCATGATTAACGGTATCGAATGCTTTAGTAACGTCTATAAAAAGAGCGGATACCTTAAAAATGAAAGAAGAGCCAATTTGGTTGAAGAATTATTAATAAAACCAAATTGCCGTTTATCGAGAAAATTAATTTTACCTAGAAAATTCAATAATCTAGGTTTAATAATTTTTTCAAAAATTTTAGATAAAGTGTTCAAGAGGGTGATTGCATGATAATTATTTAAGTCAGCACGTGAACCCTTCATAAAAATTGGTTTCAGGATACCTACTTTTAACTTATCAGGAAACACCCCTATAGCAAGGCATAAATTAAAAACAAACGCTAAGGCAGGTGCGATACAAAACATCACATTTTTGACCACTACATTTGAAATTCCATTAATACCGCAAGATTTAGTATTTTTCAGTTCACAGACGGCTGAGACAATTTCCTAATCAATAACTGGGGAAAAAATAGATTCGAGCCATTAAACCGAGTCAAAACCATATTATTTAGAACAGTATTTTCTACAGTCATATTTTCTTGTGTTTCGTTTAGAGTGACGCTTGGTATATTAATAAAATGATCATTTAGCACCTTAGCAATTTTATTAAGATGGCCGAAATGACGTTAATTTCACCAATTTCTAAAGAAGTAATAGTATCTGAAACGGAAACGTTGTTCAATACACTGTTTACGATTTTCCATTTTGATTTTATATCTGAAGCTGAAGACATCTTATTTTTAAAATATGTTTCTTAAGTTTTAGGTATCAAGGTTTCAATTCTGGAGTTTATGAGACGTCGGATAGCCAAGGCTTAAGATTTCAGTTACTACGTTTAATTTTGAGTACCGATTTATGTTTATTTAGATTAAAAATGAATATTTCGACAAAATTAGAATATGCAATATTATCATCCGAAGTCCAGAATGTGCACCAATCATATGTACTTAAGGATCTTGCTAACTCTGTAAAATTTATTTTCGTTTGACATAATTGTTTGTATTTGCGATTATTCATCGGTTTGTTGGTATTTTTCAGATTTAAAATAATTGTATTATGATCAGATATAAATAATTGTACATTGTTCAATAGTAAACCGATGGTGATCGGCTTCTACAAAAACATGATAAATACAAGTATTAGAACATGGTCCTGTTACATTATTGACAAGTAATTCCAAACCAAATAAGGCACATAATAATAAGTAATTATCTTTTAACTGAAAATCTTTCATTAGATCAAAATTTATATCACCAAGCAATATTTTATGTTTTGAAGTATCGG
This sequence comes from Nephrotoma guestfalica, assembly GCA_963691935.1. Taxonomy (NCBI): domain Eukaryota; kingdom Metazoa; phylum Arthropoda; class Insecta; order Diptera; family Tipulidae; genus Nephrotoma; species Nephrotoma guestfalica. The sequence continues at coordinate 198,341,467 of OY829913.1, read as the reverse complement.
AGTTTAAGAAGTCGTTTAACTCTTTCAAAAATTCTTCAAATCCATAGGAATGCAACCAATAAATCAACACGAAACAGTATTTAATTTTACCTAGACTATTGACAATTTTCAAAACGTTAACGAAAATAACTGACAATCCAACGAAGGCCTAACAAGTGCCATCATTACAATTTGCATAGAACATAAAGCCATCCAAATTATAATCTGAAATTTCCGAACTCGAAATCTATGTTTCAGTCAAAAATATGTCATCAAAATCCAAATTTAGAGCACTTATATTACTTAAGAATACGTCGAAGTTTTCCCGCAAGCTTCGAATATTCTGTAAAATCAAATTAAAGCTGCTAATGTACTAATTCATCGAATTCATTAAAAATTCTCTTAAAATAATATAAATTATTGCAGCAAATATTCAAAGTATTCTTCTTGGGTTTAATACTACTGTCGGCAAAAAGTACTAACATTTTTTAATTTAAATTTCGCGCGGAAAACCATTCGTCGAAGATTCGTCAGTGACATCTGAGCAAAATGTCACATCAAAATAATCATTAGTGTTTAGTATAGCTTGTCTTTCTGAAGTACAAAAAGTGCATTCGGCGATTTTTACAATGAGTGAAATTATTCAACAACTTCTTTGTTCCATTAAATGTTGTGTGCGGAATCAATTTTGTGGTGCCGAAACATTCAAAATGTTGTAAAAGGCCTTCGGTGGTAATTGTATGTCGCGATCAAGTGTTTTTGATTGGTACAAATTGTTCAAAGAGGGTCGAGAAAGTGTTGACGACGAACCACGTCTAGGACGGCCATCAACATCAACTGATGATCAACACGTTAACAAAATCAAAGAATTGGTGCTCAAGAATCGACGATTAACAGTCAGAGACTTTACTAGCATCGCTGAAATATCGGAAGGATATTAGATAGGCCTAAGAAAAGTGAAAGCACGATTGGTTTCAAAATCACTCAATTTTTTGGAAAAACAGCGTCGCGTTGACGTCTGTGAAACAATGCTTTCCGATTACTAGGATGTCATGAACCGTATTATAACTGGCGGTGAGTATTGGATCTATGCTAACGACCTGGAAACAGACGATCAATTGGCCGAATATTGTGCCAAAGGTGAGCCGAAGCCGAAAAAACCACGTCAAAGCAAGTCAAAAATCAAGGTGATGTTGACAGTTTTCTTCGATTATCGAGGTGTGGTGCACTCAGAATTCCTTCCGACCGGCCAAGCTGACAACAAGGAATACTATTTGAGTATTATGGGTCATTTACGCGAAGTTATTCGTGAAAAGAGGCCGGAATTATGGGTCGACAACTCTTGCTTTTTGCACTACGATAATGCACCTTCTCATACTGCATTGGTTTTACGTGATTTTTTCGCCAAAAATTCCACCCATGTCGTTCCGCAACCACCGTATTTACCTGATTTAGCTACGTGTGACTTCTGGCTGTTCAGCAAACTCAAGCGACCGCTCCGTGGAAACCGTTTGGAGTCAATTGAAGACATTAAACGTGAATCGCTACGAGCATTGGAGGCTATTCCGGAAATTGACTTTAACAACTGTTTCGAGGATTGGAAAAAACGTTGGCACAAGTGTATTGAGACCGGCGGGGATTACTTTGAGGGGACGAAATAGATTTGGAGAAATAAATAAAAATTTTAAAATTATGAATAATGTCTTGCTGTTTTTTGCCCACAGTATTATAATTATATAAATTTGTCGTGTATTGAAAAATAATCTTTATGCTACGCGGCATGCCAAAGTAAAACAACAAAATTAAACCGTAAAACATGATCAGTCTCTTTGGCAATAAAAGTAAACAATTCGTTACCACAGAGTAATAAACATACTTGTAAAAAATAATAAAAAATTGTTCTAGTATTTAATAAAATAAGTAAGTAAAGAAACATACTCGTGAAACATTCTAAACAAGGTTAATGGCAAACGATCTTAAAACTACAGATCTGGCAACTATAGTTAATAACATTATGTGACAGTCAGAAATTCACAGTCTGAAAATTGTTGTTTTCTCACGTATCACATTGAAAAAACGAGTTATCCTATGATAAAAATCCTATGTCATTGAATGAATGTATACGGTAAATTGTCTAGTCGTCATCCATTTTGCTCATTAGGATTACGTTGTCCTTGACTCATAAATATTTAAACTTGTATTCCAATTTTAGGTTTTTGGCTGCGATGAAATTCCTATTCATCGTGAATCTTTATCTTCTGATATGGAAGCTGTGGTTTTACAATTTACAGAAATTTTACTCGGCGTAGACGACACATTTCAATCCCAAATAATCTCCCTAATAAATTTTGTTAATGTTCATAAATGTTCTTTTTTGTTTGTCCTGTGCAAGAACTAGCTGCGTGTATATTTATAGCTAATATACGCGCAGAACTCAATTCACAAAGGTTATAAAAATTATATCACTCTACATATTTTGAATTTATCGGATTATATTTTAGATCCGAACGACTTAAATTTAAAATATAAACTAAATTAAGAAAGGAAGCTCTAAATGAATATAACGATGTGTTTTATGTAGATGGGGATATACTTAGTACGCCAGATCTTGTGCAACACGAAATCCGTACTATTGCAAACCCATTCATGTTAGTCCCTTTAGACAACCTCATTCTATTAAATAGGTGACTCAAAGGCAAGTTAACGACATGATCACTCAAGGAATAGTACAAGACTTTATGAGTTGCTGGAATTTTCCTCTTTTAGTTGTTCCAAAAAATCCGAAACGCCAGAAAGAAAATGGGGAGTTGTTGTGGATTATCAGAAACTTAATCAAATTACTATTAATGATACTTACCCTTTCCTAACATTTCCAATATCCTGGACAAATTAGGCAAAGTGCAGTATTTTTTAACCCTAGACTTACACTGTATGCCATTCGAGTAGAAAGGACCCCTGCTACTTTCCTTTGCTTGTTATGGCGTCTTCGTCGAGTCAATTTAAAATTAACCCTACCTAGCAAGTGTCATTTTTTAAGAATTAGATATCTTGGACATATTGTAACACCAAACGATAGAAGATTATGAGATTTATACACGATTTACGGACTCTCTATAATTCGAATAAAATTGCCTCTTGAGCCAGCTTCATCCGTTAATAATTGTAATATAATTATCCGATCGATGTAAATTCACTTTCGGGCAAACGAGAGCCAAATGGTCGTAGTGAGTTTGAAAGTGAAAATACCTATCAAGAAATTGCATTCGAAAACAAAGATAATGACACTTTCATAAATCAAGAAAATACTAAAATCAAATATTCAACAGACGAATCTGAAGTTAATCAACTCGTTAACGAAGGTGTGTATCACACTTTTATTCGACTGTGGCAATATTATAATTTCCCAAATATGCACTTGAAAATTAAACAATTTATATTAAATTGCCAACTCAATAAACATAGCAAACCTGCTAAAGAAGCTCTAAAAATAACAACAACATTCTCAAAATCTGTCCAAAAGAATTTTCTACACATCCATGACTCTATGGCATCTTCATATAAAATAGTAAATAAATACTTACTCTGGAAGATGACCTTGCAAAATACTTCTTGCCGGGGTACCAACTTCGTGAGTAAATTATTCGTACAAGTTTGCAAATTATTGAAAATTAAAAAACTGCAACAACAGCATACCACCCTCAGAGTAATGGTGCTCTAGAAAGATTTCACATAACTCTTGGTGAGTACTTGCCCAACTTTTCTCAAACTAGTGTTTTGAATTGGGACTTATGGTTACCGTACTTTACATTTTCGTATAACACTACACCACACAGTTCATCTGGATTTATGCCCAATGAGCTAGTATTTCGACTTAAAACCAATATCCCTACGTCAATTTCCAACGATCCTGTTCCTGTTTATACTTTAATTGATTATTTTCATGACCTTAAATATCGTCTTCAAACTTCCTTTACAATTGCAATATGGAATGTAATCACTTCTGCGGCTTGGTCCATTCGATATATACAAAATAATATCTCCAGAAAATTCTTCCATTAAAATTGGCAAAACATCGAAGGTAGTTCATAACAATAGGTTGAAATTATTCCGAAACGGGTAAAACATTTGTCATAATTATCGCCTGAAAAGTTCTCGGTCTAACAAAGAAAACACAATTATTTTTTGGAAAATTACATTTTATTGATCGACAATTTCCTTCTAGAGCGATACAATCAGTCCAACGCCTTTCTAACATTTCGATGCCTTTTTGTAGAACGATTTAAGTTTTTCTTCAAAAGCTTCAGTTGCAGAAATGTTTAAAAAAAAAATGTTCGCCCGAGCTTTTTTTGAGGGCTGGAAACAATTAATAATCGCTGGGGTCAAAGCTGGTCACAACGGTGGATGCGGAAGCAATTCATTGTGCAATTTGTGCAATTTTGCCATTGTTTCAATCAACTTGTGACATAACTCATGTCTTATTTATAAAACTTATGAAATAACTATAGAGGGTGTCTCATTAAGAGCGCCGGATTTAAATTTGGCGCCATTTCGTTAATACGAGTTGTACGGTGATTTTGTTTTTGACAGTTGTCACGTCACGTACATACCACGCGATTTAAGAATATGGAGAAGTATTCAAACCAACAACGTTTAATTATTGTAAAAACACACTACAAAAATGGTGAAAATTTTGCGAAAACAGTTCGCTACTTACGTCAAATTTTCGGTGCGCCAAATGAATCGACAATGAGGCGTTTAATAAACAAAATCTGAGACCAAATTTACGCTGATGGGTCAGAATACCAATGTTCGTCGTTATCCTTGTCGGTCACTCAAAAATATAGCCACAGTAAGGGAATCTGTGACCGAGAATCCATCAGCATGAGAGTTCGGTATCGCGAAATGTTAACGGAGTTTTGTGGCCCGAAATAGGTGTAATTGATGTAAAGGACACGTTTTTCCAACAGGACGGTGTGGCCTGCCACGCAACACGTGAAATAATGGCGTTACTGCAGACATAGTTTCCAGGCCGTGTCATTTCTCGATTTGTCGATCTAAGATCGTGCGATCTAACACCGATGGTCTTTTTTCACTAGGACTTTGTGAAGGAAAAGGTGTATGCGAATAAGCCTGAAACAGTTGAACATCTTAAAGAGGAAATATGGCGCGCTATTGGTGAAATACAGCCACATTTATGCGAAAAACTTTAACCATTTTTGTAATGTGTTTTTACAATAATTAAACGTTGTTGGTGTGAATACTGCTCCATATTCATAAATCGCCACGTCTGTACGTGACAACTTTCAAAATAAAATCACCGTACAACTCGAATTAACAAAATGGCGGCAAACTTAAATCCGGCGCTCTCGCTGAGACACCCTATACATAGTTTTATTCAAAATAATAAACCTTAGTAAACGCTGTAAAATCCAGCCTTGATCCGTAAGGCACACAACAGGTGTTTCAAAACCTTACAAATAATTATTATAGTATTGTCAAAGATTCTCATGATCTGTACTAAACACAGCTTTTTAGAATCTTACCAGAAGGTAACTAAATTTCACCATTGTGTCACTATTCAACTGAATCTTTAATATTGCATGCCACAGTTTATTGAAATTTACTTTGCGATTTTGCTGCTGTAATAAATTTTCTGTCGTGCTGTATGTCTTTTCTTACACGTTTGTATTGTAAAATTTGTTTGCAAACAAAAATTTCTAAAACCACAACGTCTATGCTTGTACCGCAAAATTATTCAACAAGTCAAGGTATATTAATTATTAGAAAAGCAAATTACACTTAATTGATGTTAGTGGAAATAATATTTTTACATCCCTCAACTCTTCGCTTCATTTGATAATTACCCAGGTTCATATTACACAGTGAAACGAAAATAACTGTGCGCATAGGGTACGAGTATTTATTCAACGTTTTTAGGTAATAAAACTTTGATTTTTCCATTTTTCTTCCGCACAGATAGTAAACACGTACCTACTTATAGACAAATTAAGCTGCTTTAATTTAAATACTGCCTAAACTTTAAAATAATTTTGTAGTGATTTAAATGGAAAAAGCTCAAATTACACGGAAAATTTAATTAGTATTTGTTATACAAATATTTGGTTTTTTGGGTGGAGTGGCAAATTTCTAGTTGATATTTTGTTGGTTACCTTTTTGTTCTCTAAATACGGTTAAAAAAATTGATTTTCATTTTTGTTTGTATTTTGAATTTAAGTTTTGTTTGATTTTTTTTATAATCATAAAAAAGGGTGTCAGAGATATCGTTACATTATGCGCGAATCCATAAAAGTTTTCGTGTTGTGTTTTGTGTTTGTCTAAAATTAAAAATATAAAAAGAACATTTATGATTATAAATATGAGCAGAATTTATAGCTTAAACCATGTAGCTATTTTTTATGGCGATGCAGGTTTCCGTGAAATATAGGTAGATTGAAAATTATAATTCAGCTATAAAATATTTGATCATAACTCCGAAACTCTTCCCAATAGGAAACGGTTTGACTGAATGACTGCAAAAATTTATTAAAATTTAAGTTCAATTTTGAGAATTTGTTTCTATAGAACCACAAGAAGCTTGTTAACAAATGGTTTTATTAAATTGGTTTCACTTGGTTGATGTTGCATGTAAGACCTCAAGTGGAATGATGCTTATTTTCTAATTGGTATCTTTAATTAATAAATCATCATCTTTTGACTACTTTGCTGAAGGAAGTTATAAATTATTAGTAATACTGGTGGGTATTAATATAAAATGGTCGTTGAATACATTGGCGACTACTTCTGGATCGGACACTATACTGTTGTTTATTTCAATATGTGCCGTATTCCTTTGCAAGTTTGTTCGAAGAAGACTACAAATATTTTGGATTAGGTTACGACTTGCGAAATTGTTTCTCATTAAAATCACGTTTTGCCTTCTTTACTAGCTTAGCTTTAATGCTATTTAGATTGTTGTACACACTACTAATGTATGGATCACCTGGTGAATGTTTCTTGTATGTTTTTCGTCATCCATTCTGGTTAATTTTTTCTCGATAGTTGGTTTTTTATAACAACTTTGTGGTGTGCGATAATCCCAGATAGATTTGATATAAAATCTTTCCAGGAAGCTTTTTGAAATATGATTTGGTTTTTGAAATGCGTTGATTGATGCTCCACAATATTTTATCATGTCTGTATAGAGTCCTCCTCAGCACTATGGATTGTTCCATCGGTAGACAACGTGATTGCCTCTAACTCCAATCTGAATAGGATATCAGCAACTATATTAGTGCTTCCTGGTTTGTACACAAGCTCGTAGTTGTACTCTTCCAAGCGCACTTTCCACCTCTTTAATTTGGCGTTGTTATTTCTGTTTCTGAGCGCGAACGTGAGTGGTTGATGGTCTGAGAGGATTATAATTTTTTTCGCACCGTATTAATAGTTCCTTAAGTTATCCATGGCTTAAATTATCGCCAACATCTCTGTTACTTTGACCGCGTAGTTCTCTCTGGTTTGTTCAGAGATCCCAAAAATATAGCTAGTCGGGGCCAGTCTTTGCCTATATCTCCCTGTAATAATACGGCTCCTATTGCTGTATCTGAAGCGTTGGTTGTCCAATTGAATGGTTTGTTGAAATCGGGAAATGCTAATATTTCCGATGATGAAAGTAGTTCTTTAGTTTGTTGGAATGCCCAAATTTGATTTTGATCCAGACTTATTTTTATTTGCTTTGACCGATTAGCCTTAATTCGGGAGTTTCATCTCTTGTAAGGTTTGTCAGGTTTGACTATCTTAGCGAAGTCTTTCACAAAACGTCTGTAATATGATTCTAATCCAAGAAATAATTTTAAATCCTTCAGAGTCGCTGGGATTTTAAGATGGCAAATGGCAGCGACTTTCTTTGGGTCGGCCTTAATGCCCTGGTTAGTGATGATATAACCTCGGAAGCTGTCTTTATACGAATTCCGTTTTGTTCAAATTGATCCGTAGATGGGCTTTTTCTAGTTTGCTGAATATCTTCTCGATATTGTTTAGATGTTCTTCCTCCGTTGTTCCTCCAAAAATATTGATATTATCTATGTATACGTAGCAAATCTTGCCAACGTACTCCTTTAACACATCATCAATCATCCTTTGGAAGATGGCTGGTGCATTCTTAAGACCAAAAGGAAGTCTCAAGAATCCGTATTTCCCGTTCATGGAGGAAAAGGAGGTCTATTTGATTCTTTCATTTTGATCTGGTGGGAATCTGATGTTAGGTCTAAAGTGGTGAAGAATCTAGAGTTTCCTAGATTCGCGATGGTATTAGATATATCCGGATGTGGATATGTAGTATTTGCTATTGTGACAGCGTTTAAATGTTTGTAATCAATAACCATACTGTATTTTTGTATATTGGAAGCGTCCAGTTTTTTCTTCACTACCCAAATGGGTTAGTTATATGGCCTCTTGGAAGGTCGTATGATCCCATCTTTTAAGAGTTTGTCGATCTATTATTCCACTTCTTGTGTCATATTAACTAGATAGGGATAGGATTTTGTGTAGATCGCTTCATCGGTTGTTGTTCTGATTTCAGTCTTTACAGTGGTCTCTATAGGTGTTACGTCATTTACAGGTCCAAATAGTGTTTTATATTTTCAGAGCATCATTTGTATTCTATCTTTCAATTCGGCGGAGAGATGACTATCCCTGATTTCCAAATTATTGACTTGATGTGTCTGCTTCTTGTAAAGTGGAATTTTTATGTTTGAATTAAGCGTCTGGAAACAACATTCCCCGATCGATAATTTTACCTAGTTCTTTTAAAGTGTCGTCCCCGATGATGCCGTCGAATGTTTTTAATCCTCGCAGAACGAAAACCTTTTAAATAATTTCCCGCATATTTTTCTACTTATTTCGATCTGTCCCCCAGCCGATCAAATTTAGAATTTATTATTGGTAGTTGTAGAATTTTTCGATAACGAATCAAAAATGAAATTCTTGTTCGCACCAGTATCGATCAGGAATTTGAGGGTATCGCCGGTTCGAATGTGGTATCCATCATAAAATTTAGTTCGGCATTCTCCTCACTCTCTCCATATTCCATAGTTTCTTTGATTTCCGCTTTTTCATTCCCCATTTTAGTATATTGCTCTTCTCTTAAAGAATGAAGATTGGAAGAAGAAGCAGATAAATCGGGGAAATTCGTTTAGAGATCTAGAGATCCAATAAATATAATTAAACATTATATCCAATTGTTAACAACAATTGGAAATAATCAACAGAATCAGAAAAGCACAGAAAACCAAGATTACGACGGAAAATACAAAAAGATCAAAGCCAAAAACGTACGAGCCTGGTGACACGATCTCCACAGCAATCAAGCAAATCTAACTTAAAAAAAACAAAAATTTCAGAAGGAAACAGTAGCACAGAACAACAATGTTACAGTGACCACAAATTCTGTTCATTAACTCTTTCTTCTAAATCATGGGTGTAGGGCCTAACATCAACCTTAAACGTCTACGAGTCCGATACCTCAATAGTAACCTTGAAGCCACAGTTCATATCATTAATCTACACAATTACGAAGAATTGCAACAACCCGATCATGTAAGGAAGTAAACTCCGTCCTCAACTAATCTACCAAACGCAACAAATATCACAATTAATTTTGGAGCTCAAACACCAGAAATCAAAAAACAAAAGATCAATAGATTGGATTGGTAGTGCATGGAAGTGGATAGCGGGTTCACCCGATGTCACGGACTGAGATAAAATAGTGAGAAATCAAAACCAAATAATTGACAATTACAACCAGCAATATAAAATCAATAAAATTTTGATCGACACATCACAACAAATGCTTTACGAATACAACAAAATAGTCGAACATCTGAATACGGAGCAGGATGATCGGGCCGAACAAATATTGTTTAATCGACTGATATTAATCAAGAAGTATAGTTCGTGCTGCGCAGTTAGCAAAAGAAAAAATTATCAACACCAAAGGCAAAATCAACCAAGTGATCACGGAGATCACGGAGAGACCTTGCCATATTCTAATTAAATAGAAGCATTAGAGTATGCAGAACCAATGAAGCTTGTTAAAGACTTTACAATCCTCTACGTCATAGCAATACCTAAGACGAGCAAGTAGAACTACAATCATATCATCATAAGATCAACCATTGACCAAAACAAACAGACCTACCTGGACTAATTTACCTGCAACTAACTTTTGCTCAACCAAAACGAAGTTTATGGAATTACAAGGGATTGCAACCTTTTTCGAGACATAAAAATCTGCGAAATGTATAAACTGAAAGAACTGAATGAAAACCACTGCATTTGTCAAGTAATAAAAGGGTTAAATGCTAGATGTGATTACCAATTCAATATCAATCAAGTTAACGAAACCCTAAACGACAACATAATTTTTCTGAGTAACTTCAATGAAACGTCATCGGTAATAACAAAAGTAAGGGTTTGGAAGGAAATTTTCTAATACAGTATCACAACGAAACGATAAACATTACGGTGCAACTTTCACGAACGAGGAAGTAAGAACATCTCAAGTACTGCCACCGGTATTACAAACAAACCTTACTGAAGAAAGCATCCAAATCGACTCGGGATATACTTTTATAATTTGTATCTGCATAGACAATATCGAAAAACTCCCAACAACTATTCAACGAGCATGAAGAAGCAGCTTTCATCGGTTTAAGCATAATAACCGTCCTCGTATGCTTAGTCATCTTATATTTCATCAATAAAACAGGAGTATGGAACCAGCCTCATAGTTGACTTCTGGAGATATAGTAATGTTTGATAAATTATAATTTTATATATATATATATATATATATATATATATATATATATATATATATATATATATATATATATATATATATATATAAACAGGGTGGCTGAGACCAAATGTTACAGAGTACACTCTGCTGTCATTTGTGTAGTTGTCATTTTCGCGCGTCAATTTTTTGACAGATTGAAGTTTGGTTAGTTGTTTACATGTGGTCAACAAATAATTGTTCTAAATTAATATCTTCATAAAAAAATCGTAATGGAATTCAAACGTAATAGTGTAATTGCACTGTATTTGGGTGGAAATTCACAAACAGCAATAGTTCGTCAGCTCCAGCATTTGAATGCGAATAAAATGTTTGTGTATCGAACCATAACTCGATACAAAGAAACTGGTAGCGTCGCTAAACGCAACAGAGGCGGTCCTAAAAAGACAGAAACATCAAAAGAAATGATACGAAATGTGAAGAAACGAATCCAACGAAATCCTCGTCAAAGTGCCAATCAATTAGCCGCACGTCTACATGTTCACGATTCAGTATTCAAACCATATTGAAAAATGAACTACACTTGAAGCCCTACAAGATACAAAAAGTTCAAGATCTTACGGAGGCACAAAAAAAAGTTACGCTTGAAAGAACACGAGCATTGAAGGTCTTGGCCGAACGTGATGAGATTCCAAAAATTGTCTTTTCTGATGAGAAAATGTTCACCATTCAACAGTATGTGAATAAACAAAATGATTGTGTTTAGTTAGAGCACAAGTCCAACGATAATTTGGACACAAGAGTTGCCATGCGCAAGCAATCACCAGCTTATGTTATGGTTTGGGCTGCAGTGACTGCAGATGGACGCACTCCTCTGGTTTTCGTCGAACATGGAGTCAAGGTAAACCAAGAGGTGTACCGCCAAAAGATCCTAAACGATGCTTTGTTACCTTGGGCACGTAAACAATTTGGTACGGACCGTTGGACATTCCAACAGGACTCGGCACCGTCACACAAAGCTCGAGCGACACAGCAATTTTTACAAAATTGCGTTCCGCGGCTGATTTCGTCGAAAGAATGGCCACCATATTCACCAGACTTGAACCCCATGGATTTCTCTTTATGATCTATTTTGGAGAGTAAGGTGTCCAGTAAAAAATACGAAAGTGTTGATGCATTGAAGTCAGCTCTTGTTCGAGAATGGAATAAAATTCAGAAACCTCACGTTCGGTCAGCATGCAATGCTTTCTATGGAAGACTGAATCAAATAATCAGAGCCAAAGGAGGTCATATCGAACAGTATCAAGTTTTTCATAAAATGTAATATGTTTTCAACATATTCCACGAAATTTCAATAAAAAATAATCAAAATTAAAAAAACTACAGCGTTTTCATTTGGTAGGTAACACTTGGTCTCAGCCACCCTGTATATATATATATATATATATATATATATATATATATATATATATATATATATATATATATATATATATATATATATATATATATATATATTATATATATATATATATATATATATATATATATATATATATATATATATATATATATATATATATATATATATATATATATATATATATATATATATATATATATATATATATATATATATATATATATATATATATATATATATATATATATATATATATATATATATATATATATATATATATATATATATATATATATATATATATATATATATATATATATATATATATATATATATATATATATATATATATATATATATATATATATATATATATATATATATATATATATATATATATATATATATATATATATATATATATATATATATATTATATATATATATATATATATATATATATATATATATATATATATATATATATATATAATATATATATATATATATATATATATATATATATATATATATATATATATATATATATATATATATATATATATATATATATATATATATATATATATATATATTATATATATATATATATTATATATATATATATATATATATATATATATATATATATATATATATATATATATATATATATATATATATATATATATATATATATATATATATATATATATATATATATATATATATATATATATATATAATATATATATATATATATATATATATATATATATATATATATATATATATATATATATATATATATATATATATATATATATATATATATATATATATATATATATATATATATATATATATATATATATATATATATATATATATATATATATATATATATATATATATATATATATATATATATATATATATATATATATATATATATATATATATATATATATATATATATATATATATATATATATATATATATATATATAATTATATTTATCAAACGTTACTATTTCTCAAGAAGTCAATTATGAGACATATCATAGTCTTGTGTGTATCTAGTATAGATTTCATTTTTAATGCTGATTTGAAAGCTGCTATATGTAGGACTTTATCGGATTCAGATAATTTATGAAATAACTCAAGCTCTTTGTAAAATATACTATTTTGCGTTAGGGCAAGTTTGTATTTTGTGAGGCGGAAATTGTTACAATTTCTAGTTATTCTTTCAGTTAAATGCAAATTAGTAGTTAGATCCACATTGCAAGTTATCATTCCAGCTTTTATTTTATATATAATAAATAAATATTCAAATTCAATAAGTTTGGTAACTGGCAAAACTTTTTTGTTATACAATCATTTGGATGCTGTTAAGTAAGGTAAATTTTGTATTGCTTTCAACGACCTGTATTGTAATATATGCAAATCATTTATTAGATTTCTGCAGGCTGAAATCCAGATTTGAATTAAATTGATAAGATATAACCATAGTACAAACTTTTAGATAGTGTTTCAGGAATATATAGTGCAGTTCGTTTGAGAGCTCCTATGAAAGTAGATATTTTGTTTTTTAAAGAATTGATGTGATCCGTCCAAGATAGCTGAGAATTAATTGTGAGGCCTAAGTAGTTAATTGATTGAGACCTGATCTGCTAGTTCAACAAACATATCTGGTGGCCGCCTCCTTAAATAAAGTATAATGTAATACGATTTGTCGGAATTAAGCTTGAACTCATTGTTATATAACCGGTCTGTAATGTTGCATAGGTCTGGCATCCAAACGTAATAGCTATATCTTCTGCGAACAGCTGAATTTTACCATTTAAATTCAAATCAAATCATCACTAGGCCTACGATTGATCCTTGAGGAACACCATAGTTCAAAACTAAGTTTTTGATAACAAATGTCCGTTCTTGACATATTGTTTTTGTCAGAAAGATAACTTGCTAAAGTACATACAACATTGTTGTGTAGTCGAAAAAAAGAATGTCGTGATTTACACAGTCAAACGCTTTCGTTACATCTAGAAAAGTAGAAGCAGTAATTTTTTGATTTCCCACGTATACATAAAGGGTTTCAACTAAATTTAGCGTTGCAGACACCGTACTTTTCGTTTTACCAAATTATAATGGATTTTAATGTATTATCTATTATCTAATGATCATTTTGGTAATTTGCTAACCAAGTGTGGATGACCCATTCGAAAATCTTACTAGTTATTGGTAGGACTGAGATAGGTTATCATTCTCAGCTGAGAATTTATCATTATTTTTAAATATTGGTGTAGTTCTAGCCACCGTCATAAATTAATAAAATTTTATCCCCCAAGCGTATTTGAATCGAAGCTATCAATTATATTTTGAAATTCAATCTTATTTGTATGTGCTAGCCAATCTAAACTGGTTCTTATTTCGTAGGTTGGTGCACAATAATTAAACGTAGATGGATAGATACGTAGATGGGTCATCATTTACTTCACCGTTTATTTTTAACTTAATGCGCGTTGGTACTGAAAATCCGGATTTTGTAAGTATTTGATTTATAAGCTTCCACATTAACTTAGGATGATTCATATTTTCTATGAATTCCCGAGTTCGCTATTTTTTTAAGTTCTGTAGGAACTTATCTTTAGCTTAGAAATAGTGTGAGTTGTGAAATTTTAAGTTTTTCATGTTGTATTGTTATACGAGTAATAAGAATGATGAAGTTCAAGGTTTTTACTTGTCATTGTATCATCGGTAGATAATAGCGTAAAATAAAAATGAAAGAAAAAAATTTTGCTAAAGCAGCGTTATTGTTGTTCTAATATAACTACGTCACTAAGCGATCAAATAACTCGCGGTTTTTCACCTTCGTTTGGCGTAATTTTAACATAAATATTACTGTGACGAAGCCAACCGTAGCTAATATTTTTCTTCTTTTTCAATTCTAATAATTTTTTAAAGATTTGTAAATTCATCGAAGATAATTTCTCCCTGATACTTATCACTGAAGAATGTTGTTGTGCGGTTTGGTTTGGAGATGGGGTATTTTAAGCTTCATCTTCACTGTTGCTCATTACATTTTATTAACAGTTACATTAGTTATTAGATTAATGGTTCACAACTATTATACACAACTTAAATTTAAACATTTAAAATAATTTTTGTTGATTAATTAATAATTACATATTACGTAAAATTACTGTTTATGACTATCTGTCTTAAAACTAAAATGCTCGTCTTATATGCCAAAATTTAGAGGAAATAAAAATGTTATACAAGCACTACGGAAAACAAATGTACATTTTCCGAGGTATTTTCATATTTTGAACGCAATTGTGTTTATTATGTTAAAATTTAATGACCTTACCGAACAATGCAAAAAACAAATAAATGAATCGAATCTTTCCGGTATATTACGCAACATTCCTCCCCGTTTGAGAGAAAATCTTCTGGACGCGTTTGTTTATGGAATATGGTTAATAATATATTGGAATATGCTTCATTTAAATGTTCTCATGGATTGTTTGGATGTCTTCTAATATTTTAGTTCTGTTTTAAATCTCGTAGTTTTTTTGATGAGGCCAATTTTATATCAAAAGGCACCTCTAATGCTATCATTCGATATACCTTTATGCAACTGGTTTTGATTGCTATGCAAATATACATATAACTGAATATTTAATAGTGCATATTTCAATTTATTAACATTATTAAATTACATAAAATGTTTTGTCTTACTTATGTAAATATTTTTAAATTGTAAATTTAACAAATTTGAATTTTGTTAATTTTGTTAAAAACTTCACATCCGTCTCTCCTTTGGATGCAAGAGTTCTTTATGCTATTGCATTAAAAATTTCTAATTTTCTTAACGTTTACCACTCCATGAGTGTATGTACTTATTTTTATTGGACTGTTAACTGAATCTAGTGATGGGGCATCTTCGCTCGTATGATTGTTCATTGGATTTGACAGTTGATTAATTTGTGTGTTATAATAGTTTTGGCTCAAAAGATTTGTTGATGAGGTGTCTAATCTCGAATAATTGTCGTGATTATTAACGAAACATGTTGGAAAGGTAATATGATTTGGATATAAGTTTTGTGAATCGGTTAATGGTTGATTTGCTATGATTTGAGTGTTTGAGCTCGTTATCTTATTATCTAAGTGTGTTGGAAAGATTTCTGGGTTTGAATAACTGTTATGTGGTTTATTTGATGATTGATTGCTTGTAATTTGAGCATCTGGGCTCGTTGATTTATTATCTAAATATGTCGAAAAGGTTTCTGTATTTGAATGATTGTTATGCGGTAGATTTGATATTTGGTTGGGAATTATATTATGAGCGTCTGGGCTCGTGTACTTATAAACTAAATATGTTGTGGCTGGGGAGTGGTTTATAAATAATGTTTGTTAAAATTGTTAACCGACCGAAAGCTCAAGCAGCACAATTGTGTAGCGCTCTGAATGGCGGTCTCTTGTTGTTAATTAGAAATCATTCTGCACATTTGTGTGGGCCCGAAAGACATGTTTTAAAACTGTTCGTTTTAATTTCTTATTTTATTTTGAATTGTGTTCTGGTTTCATCTAGGGTTAAAATAAATGGTATAATCTGAAAAGTAAAATGGATAATCGATATAAAGATAAGCTTGAATAATTATGTAAAAACTTTGTTTTGGTTATTAGTTCTTATTTTATATTTGTATAATAATTAAAATAAATAAATTTGAAACTAATCTGTAAAAGTATTTTGAAAATTCCCTTACACATTTGTGTATGTCAAGCTTTACCAAACAAATAAATATTAATTATTTTTTAGTTTTGTACAAAAATGGTGAATGGCAAGTAGGCCAATAAATAAAATAATAAATATATAAATAAAAAAACAATAAAAGCTGGAACAAATTTTATACGAATCGTGTTCGTATTCTGAAGAAGACGTATTACTGGAAACGAATTTAATTCACGAAGAACGACATTCAGATGATTCGAACGAGGATGAAACTTCCGGAAATACAGTGAATTCACGAGAAGAAACCGTACTGAATGAAAGGAAGGTAGATAAATATTCCATTGACGAGCAGATGGTACCCTATACTGGTCGCTGTCCTGCTCGTCAATACGTGAAAAACAAGCCTCGCCCAGTAGGAATGAAAAACTTCGTAATTACCACATCCAGTGGTATGGTAATGGACTGCGAGTTATATAAAGGGGAAAAACCCAATCTTGGGGATCGGAGTTTTGGATTGGGCCCGGCAGTAGTACTCCGTTTAATCGGAGTTAATTAAACCTTTTTATATATATTTTTACTGTTAAGAAGACTGAATATACTTTATTAAATATTATATGTATAGCATATATTGAATTGATGTTAATGTGATCATTTTGTACAATGAAATAATAAATTTTTATAATTTCTACTCGTATAAATCTGTTTGAATATTTCATTAGTCGGCTTATTTCGGCCTTGAGAAGCATAATTGTGTGGGTGCCCGTTTTAACCCAAAACCTAACTAATTTCGTGAATCAGACGTTTTTTGTAAAATTTGGGCCTTTTGAATTCGCTTGTGTAAGTTTTACAAAAATTGATGAACGTTCATTTTCCCTGAACTTTATGGTACCTATTCACAAATGTGCAAGTCGGTTGTTTGTTATGATGACATTTTTCCTTAGAAATAAATTTCCAACGTGTACACAAATGTGTGGAATGGTTTCATTTTTAACCATTAATATTTTGTGATGACATGTCTCCATTATAATCGAAATTTACCCACACAATTGTGTGGACAGGTGGTGAAAGTGATAAATGCATTTTTGAAACCTTTATCTTTGAAAGTTAAGCTGATTTGTATCATTGTACCACGTGCAGTACGTCCACTCCGCTTAAACGTAATTGTTTACAAGTCTACATGGCCATTTACACTGTGCGTGTTTAATGAAATTAATGTCACTGCTGAGAGTACCTATTATTGATCTTGTTTTGGAGAATTCGTCGTTTAAGTTGTTTACTCTTCCCGTTAAAAGACTAATTTCATTTTTGAAATTATGATTGTCGTTTTCCTAAACCACATTTATGGTAGGTACACAACGTTAACAAAAACAACATTATATACAGTTTTTACGCCGAATATTAAATATGGAATTCGTTTAAGCGACCACTTAATTTTCTTTTGACATTCGAAAGCTCGTCTCCTCGACTAAAAAAAAATAATAAACTAAACGCTTTAAAATACTATTGGGAAAAGCTATTTTAAATAAATCAAACAAACCACATTTCTTACAAATGTAATCAATAAATTAAATAATTAAATATCCAATTGAT
>OY829913.1:198269382-198322742 GCA_963691935.1 Nephrotoma guestfalica | reverse complement strand
CATGTCAAAAAAAAAGCTCTTCGGAAAAAATAATAAATGGAAAAGCTTATGGGAAACTGTGAAATAGGTTATTGTGTCAATGATGTGTTAATTGAATTATAGTTGGTTGCCTTTTTTCTTTCTAATATTACGAATATTACTTATTTCGTATGGAAATTAGTTTTGCCCGTATACAAAAGCTATACTCGTACCTCACCGAGCAAAGCAACAACGGTATGAAAAATGAAAATCGTGTGATGTGTTTATTCGGAATCCATTAGGGAAATTAAATATGTTGGTTGTGGGTACACAAACAAAGTAAATCATACATGAAATTTTAAGTATGTTTAGATTCCAGACTATATAGAGAATTTTCTTAGCACACATATATTTTATTATAATGTTATATAAATAATATTTCGTGAAAACGGTTCGTGGAAAGAGCTTCCACATTTATACCGTTACAGAGTTATTCTATAATTTCCAAATAAAGTGTATATATTTTATATTTCTTGCAAACATGTTGACTAGAAAAATCTAGGATTTTGATGAACGAAAATGTTTTGATGAAAATATGATGTAAGCTTTTTATTTGCATTTCATTAAAAATCAAACACATACTAGTTGTAATGAAGGAGTATAATTAAATTGAAGGAATAAAAAGTGTTGAGAATTCAATACCGCCTTACGTAAAGACAAAAAGTGCTTAGATACAATATCCTTAAAGTCGGAAAACCAGGAAGTACAACATATTTGGGAAAAAAAGGAACATAATTCCGAAAACCTAGTGAAAATTACAACAACTAACACAACGTATTTCATGAAATTTTTTTTTCATTGTTCGCGCTTGATAGGATTTTCATAAATTGAATCTCAAACAAAATACCTATGTTTCCGGCGCTACCTGGCATGACGGAGCCTAGTAATTGCAAACCTGGTTTTCGATTTACCAGTTAACCGACAAGTCGAGCCGTTTTCAATCACAGAAAACCCGGTTTTAATTGATTGTTTGATTGGACTGTAGCACCAAGTACTGAACAAGTGTCCCGGATAACGCCGAGTCTATTCCTGCAGCCTGTTATAACAATAAGAAGGATAGAAAAGGTTTTATTTTTAGACAGAACGACCCGGTTTCAGACACCTAGCGATCGTACGGCACAACACAATTTTAATCTACTTCTAATCTACTAGAGGAAGAAAAAAGGCTTAATAGGTATATTAATGGATAACGATGGTATTGGTCTTCAACAATTGCATCTCTAAATCAGCAACCTGAGAAAAAAATATTATTATTTCACGTACATCTGGAAATTTACTGAAATTTTATTCTAAATTAATATTTGAATATTAAAACATTATTTTTTACAAAAATTAACAGGTTTCCAAAATATTTGGAGGGTTTTTTAAGTTTAAGTGTAGCACCTTGTGCATCAGTTTGTAATGCAAGCTAGCGCTGGACCTATATGTAATGTAATTTCCGTTTCATAGGTCAAATTTTTTAACTGTTATGTACCAACAAAATACCAATTTAGAGATTCTCTTAAAAAAGTCGAACGAAAACCTCTTTACTTATAGCCTCTTAATAGTCTTAACATCAGAATCACACGGTTAGTTATGCGAAATATTGTACCGGGTGACTGACATGAAGTGTTACCAACTTCAGACTGTCATTGCTGTCAGACCAGTGATGACAGAGCACTCAAATTTACACTAATGCCAGTTCATTCTATTGTTTACAAACGGACAGAAGCGTTTTAGTGGAAAATATTCAGAAAAAAGTTATCCGCAATGGAATTCAAGCGTAATAATGTGACTGCTCTATATTTGGCTAGAAAACCACAACCGCAGATTGTTAACCAGTTAAAACATCTGCATGTGAATAAAATGTTTGTGTATCGCACCATAAAAAGTTATAACGATACTGGCAGCATTGCAAAACGCCATGGTGGTGGACCGAAACACACTGCAACATCGCCGGATATCATTCGGAACGGATGCAGCACATATTGAAAAATTAACTTGGACTAAAGGCCTTGAAATTCCATAAAGCGCACGATGCTCAAAAAAAATTTAGATTGGAGAGAGCAAAGGAGTTGTTGCGCTTGCACGGAAATGGCGATTTGACGAATTTGATTTTCTCCGATGAGTCACCGTTCGTTATTGAGCAATATGTGAACAAGCAAAAGGACTGGATTTATTTGCCCGGCCATACTACTGAAAATTTGGGCCAACGGATTGCCCACTCGAAACCAAGCGCCGCCGATGGTGATGGTTTAGGCCACCGTAACGGCCGAAAGCCTTTCACCGCACGTTTTTTTGGACCGTGGCATCAATATAAATGCTCAAATTTATCGTGATCATGTGTTGGAGGGAGCGTTGAAGCCTTGGCCACAAAAAATATTTCGGCCGCAGAGCCTGGACATTTCAACAAGGCAATTTTCTTTACATTCAACAAGATTGGCTGCGAAACAACGTTCCGTGGTTTATTTCCACTGCACAAAATGGCCACCAAATTCACCGGATGCAAATCCGCTAGATTTCTCGGTTTGAGGTATTTTGAAGAGCAAGGTTGGGACAAAAAATACCAAAGTGTCGCTCATCTCAAGCAAGCGCTCATCTCAAGCAAGGGCCAAAATGTAATAAAGAAGAGCCCACTTTCGTGCTGCATGCAATAGCTTTATCGGCAGTTTGAAGGCCATAATCGCGGCTAAGGGTAGCCAAATTGAAAACTGCTAACGCAATTCGAAAATTTAAATATTTTTTAACATTTTTTACATTGATTCAATAAAATGCATCAAAAAATCAATAATTCTGTGGCGTTTTGATTTGGTAACACTTCGTGTCAGCCACCCTGTAGTTAAGACCTCTGTGACTATACATCAGAATTACACGGTTTTCGAGAGTTTTTAAATATATTCACTTAGAAATTTTACTGTGTTAATTTTGTACGAGATGGAGTCATGACTTAAATTTATATAGCGACCAACAAAAATACTTGGTTTTGTTACCAACCCCAAAAATATTGCGTGTATTGATTTTCGGAAACAAGGATTCTTTGGTAATTTCTAACATTTATTAGCTTTCATTGCAAACGCACATTGTCACTTCAGTGTGAATAAAAAATAACAACAGAATTGGCTGTTCTTGTTCGACGGACGTCTTTCATATTTTTTCTAAATTTTTATTTTTCTATATTAGGAGGAATTCATGGTCAGGGTGGTTCAAGTATTTGTTCATTTCCTCAAATATGTCCCAGTATTTGAATAAAGAGAATTTTTTAATTTTTATTTTGAAAATCTTTTTGAACGACGACATCCACGGGCGTCGTTACATCATTTTAAAATAATTGTATATTAAATTTGAACGAATATTGTTCTACAATATTTTTTCAATAATTAAGCGAAAATGTCGATTTTACCAAAAACTGTTTTACACCAAAATGTGGTCTTTCTACAGCCCAGACGGATTAACTGAACAGGATGAAACTTTATAAATAAAACGTTTTCATACATTCGATGATTCTAGTGATGTGGTGGACATCTGAGTACCAGATGTGGCACCTCTAAAGGAAAATTTTCTCTTTTTCCCAAATCTTGTCACAAAACCATTTCGAACAAAAATATTCGAATTAAAAGATGCGATTGAAGTTAGACCTAACTTAATCCCATAAGAATCCTTAACCTAAAACAAACGAAAATATGTATGTATTGGCTAAAAAATAAATACAATGTCATTTAGGCGAAATATTGAATTTGTGAACTAATTCCGATTTCAATTTATAATAAATAATTATTTTAGAAGTCTAACATTTATTAGGATGTCATACAAGAATTTAGGGTTCACTCTAGAAACTGAACAATCTGAGAAACCCAACACGCTCATCAAGAATACTAGTATGCGTTCCGATAAGTCTAGACTAGGACCACCCTTCCAAGCCATTCGAAAAACCAACAATTTTTGCGCAATCCATTTATAAGCTATTCAAACTGCCTGGAATATAGATAGTCCACATCTAGATCCATCAGAAAAACATAATAATATTCCTGGTAAAGGTACCTTTGTAACTTCTCAGGTTAATTAAGACTAGCAAAAAAATTAATTTGATCGCAAAAAAACTACTAGCCTCTCAAACGGCCCGGAACATAGATAGTCCCAATCTGAACCCATCAGAAAAACACAACAACACTCCTGACAAAGACACTAGGCCTCGAGGCATTCAACCCAATAAGAAAATCCTAATTAAAATCCTTAAATGGTATCTAAAATGTCAATTGTTAATTCGCCCAAATGTCAGTGTTTGCCATATTCACCAATACATTTACACTTTTTCTATTTTTGTTGGTTTAGGATTAAGTTAGTTCCAACTTCAAACACTTATACAAGCGTGTAAAATTTGTGTTAAACTAGTCCTAAAGGTAGCTTTCCTAGTTAGGTCTACTTCACATGCATATTAAAAAGTTGCTATGAAATTGATTGATTGATTTTGTTTGTGCGACCAAGTTCTTACACAGGAGCTCCCGGGTGACGCCGGGCCTACCGTACACTCTTTTTACATATGTATAACAAAACCGAAGAATTGGATAGGTTCAATAAGTGAAACCGAATCGGCCCGGTTACAGACACCTAGGTATAGCCGATAGTTTAAACCAACAATTCCAAATCGATTACAGCCAACTATACATGTCGTAAACCAGAGTTCCAAAATTCGTTAAGTTATTATTATCATGTATAAAATAAAAATAATAACGAAATTTCAGAATTTTAATTTTAATTTTAATTCTACACTAAAACCTAAAATTCAAATTAATAAATTCTTAATTTATATTTCTAAATACAATAATCTTCTGAATGAGATAATAATAAATAATCTGACTGCTTCACACCAATATCCGTATATTGATGAAATTTTATTAATCTGATAAGACTTCAATCCATTCAAAAGTCGAAAACAAAACGGATCAATACACCATAGCAGAAACATAAGCCACAACGATGTAGTCCACTCCATAGGGACCACAGTAGATGGCTTTATGATCGCTTTATGAAATCGAGTCTAACGAGAAATCACCATCCGGTATATACTATGTAAGAAAAATTGTATTTACATCACTTGACAAAAACATTTTGCCTATAAAAGATGTCGCCGAAGAAACATCGCATGCAACGTAAAAGCAAGCACTGATTACTGCTTCTATCCAGCAACCACCTTTGGCTCGCAGTCCCGGCCGCAGACGAGCAACTCCCAACATATAAAGAAACATCATCGCTAGAGCACAATCAAAATTTCGGCAAAATAGATACGGACCAATTCGGTTCGTTAACGCAATCTACATTTACCGAGAAACTGAGATAAAACGGAAAAACCACAATTCCCGAATATGTAAACAATGCTTTCGTCCAGCGGCCTCAAAAGACACGATCAAGAAAGCATCGGTTATAGTCAAATCGGAATTTCAAAATTTTATTAAAACAATTTGGGATAAGAAAAGGTACTTCTGGATAAAGCAAACAAGAAACAAAACCCAAAAATTCGTTAGAACGAAACTCCTACAAACCGAAGTAATTCTTTTCTGGATTAGTCAAAATGAGATTCTAGTCCGTAT
The DNA here is from genome assembly GCA_963691935.1 of Nephrotoma guestfalica. Lineage (NCBI taxonomy): Eukaryota > Metazoa > Arthropoda > Insecta > Diptera > Tipulidae > Nephrotoma > Nephrotoma guestfalica. The sequence goes on along the minus strand of OY829913.1, from coordinate 198,317,160 downwards.
CATTAGTACTCCATAGTGCCAATGTTTTCCAGTATAAATACTAATCCAGTAAAGGTCTGCGCAAATAACGTTAAACTGGTTACGACATAACGATTTAAGCCGGACTAAAACTAAAAAATGACAAAACTCAACTCACAGTCTCCAAACCCAAAAACATGCCTACAGTGTTCTCGAAATACTATATTTTCATATGAAGTATGATAATACACCACCACCACAGCAGTGACCGCTGCTGAACTGAACCAGATCCAGTAAAAATCAGCTCTCAATACAGGCGATCGCGCAAGACAATGGCGAATTTTGGCTCCTTGTCACCTGATAATTCCAATGTTGGTTTCAAAACTACACCAACCTCACACAGAATAAGATTGTAACCTCCAACATTAGAAATACTCCCATTCCCTCGATTTACACGGTACCTTTTACACGATTTTGCTTTAAATCACCGAAAACCCGGTTTTATTTGTAAAGTGATGACTCCGTATGTACAGGGTATCCGCCGGGAAGGTATACTGCTTTGTTTGTTTATGATTTTTGATTAAATGAAAGAGAATGGATCTTATATTGATAAATGTTTTATTTAATGTCGGCAATTATGTATGGAATACAATATCAAATAAATGTCCGCCTCTGTTAGCCTCACAAATGCAAGCCCTTTTGAGCACATTTTTCATTACATTCTCACACAATTCACGCGGTATTTCATTAATTTCATCACGAGTATTTTGTTTGAGTTGCTCAAGCGTTTCTGGTTTGTTTGCATAAGCCTTGCTTTTTAGATATCTCCACAAAAAGAAGTCCGGAGCAGTCAAATCAGGCGACCGTGGAGGCCAACTAACATCACCATTTTTTGAAATAACTTGTTGTGGAAAGAGTTCTCGCAGTAATTCCATTGTAATTCTGGCTGTATGCGATGTGGCACCGTCTTGTTGATACCACATGTTAATCAAGCCCAAAGTATGCAGTTGTGGCGTTAAAAAGTTTTCAATCATATCACGATATCGCTCCCCATTCACAGTTACCGTTACGCCGTTTTCATTTTCAAAGAAATAAGGTCCAATGATTCCTCCTGATCAAATTGCACACCAGGCTGTCACTTTTAATGGATGTAAAGTGACTGATGAATAATGTGAGGGTTTTCCATTGCCCAGAACCGACTATTCTGTTTATTCACATATCCATTTAAATGAAAATGTGCCTCGTCACTCATTATGATTTTTTCATGAAAATCGGGTTTGTCATGGGCGAGCTGTAACATCCTATTGGCATATGTACGGCGGCGTAAATGGTCTTGTGGAAGAATTTGCCACGTGTCTACTTCACGACTGTCAAATATGAACTGCCAATACTAATATTCGCCTAAATGGCGACAAAACAAAGTAGTATACCTTCCCGGCGGACACCCTGTACTTTCGGTCGATTTTTTTCGATCTTCGCCGAGTTTTTATTTCGATATGCGTAAATTTATACTTTTACTACATTTCTGTTCATTCATTTCACATGATTTTTGAATCAAAATAATTTAATCGTAATACAAAGAGTTTAAAAATATTGAAAATACAAGAATGATCAGTACACGATATTGGCAACAACAGTGTCATTTCTGTTGTTGCCAATATCGAGTACTGATCATTCTCATTCGCTCCACAGAAATGTGGAAAACAAATTAAATCTTGCGGTAAAACTACAAATGCATTTCATTTCCATTTACGAGCGATCCACAATATAAATGTACCAAAACGGAAGATAAGCACCCCATCTACCTCATCTACACCAAATTTCTCCGATTCGAGTTCATCCAACAAAATTACAGAATTTTATAGTGAAAAAAAACAAGATTTTTCGTAGTCAGCCATTTTATCTCGGCTAATTGCAAAAGATGGTATACCGTTTTCTGTATTTTGCACCTTAAATGATCTCAGGGTATTGCTTATGACCAAAGGATTCAAGTGCAATCAAATACCAAAATCACCCAACACCACAAAAAAAATTGTGATGGATTATGCTGTAAAATTCAACAGGAAGCAAAATCCGAATTGTTCAACAACAAAATTAATAAAATTAGATTTGGTTTAACTTTTGATGAGTGGACTTCTATAAGAAACCGTCGATTCTTAAATATGTACACTCCAATGTACACTCCAATGTATACTCCAATGAAAAAATATGGAATGTATGCTTGATCCGTATTCACGGTAGTGCTCCCGCCGAAAATAAATTACCCGTTTTTTCTCTATCGCTTGAAAAGGACATTGTAAGTATAACCACGGATGGCAATGAAAAGATTTGGGAAGTTTGAATGAGCCTGAACATCAGCTTTGCCTTGCTCATGGCATTTAGCTTGCAGTGCTTAATATGAATAGAAATTCTGAATTGTTTGTCATTGGCGTTGACGAATCACCTGAAACTGTTGATACTTTTCACGAAGTAAATGGCCCTTTTGTCAAAGTAAAACTGTAACTGTAACTTTCACATAACCATATAAATTAGTAAAACTTTTTAGAGCTTCTCCAACAAGAAATGCCACATTGCAAAATTAGGTGAAACTGAACCATGGGAAATAATTGGAATTAACCTCAGATTCTAAAACGCGATGGAGTACAAAGTTTACAAATGGCGATCGTAGAACTAAACCTCACCGAATATTCATTTTATGAAAATGATTGAATATTATTGGTGAATATTATGAATGTGCTTGAGCCAAAAAAGCTGACAGTAGAGGCTTTGTGCCGAAGAGGTGCAAATCTGCATAATGCTGCTATTACCTTCATGTTAACAAAACTGCAGAATATAAATAGTATTCTTTCAAATGAAATGAAATCGAATCTAGACTTACGATTTAATGAAAAGCGAACGGAGCCATCAGCTGTTCTTTAGTATTTACGTAAAACGCTTATACCTGTGATTTACAATATAGTAACAACATTAACAGATTCAGGAAAAATCATACAACTACCAGATAACCATTCTGAGGAAGAAATCTTAGAAGTAGCGTCGGAAGATAATCAACAACAAGTTTAACTAGCTATGAAACAGATGATACAAAATGCAATTGAAAAAGGAATAACAGCGCCGCCGTCTCTCTTAATTAAAAACGATTATTAAAATTTCTTGACCGTTATAAGAAGAGAACGAACACAGTGCGAAGATACCGGTACCAGAGGAGAAAGTTTTGAATTTATCTATAAATTTCTATTGACAATGCCGCCAACCAGCGTAGAAGCTGAAAGAACCTTTTCTGCTTCAGGAAAAATCTTTACTAAAATTAGGCCACGCCCTACTGATGACACAATTGATAGTTATTGCTTTTTAATAACCTATTTTAGCAAAAAGTAAAGTTATTAGTTACTGAATTTTTGTATTAAATGCTGATGGATATATTGAATTTAATAAAATGTATATCGGAGTGAAGTTTATGCCAAAATAACAAAAGATACACTGAGACCTATAAGTACTTAGAATTAAAAAAACACTCAGAAATTGTACTTTCAAAATTATAGTTGAAAATATTTAATAAACACAAACATTTCTGCACAATAAACAGAAAATATTTAATTTTTGTGAAAAGTTTTGATTGAATTTTGTAATAAGATATTTTTACAACATAACACACTACGAATCGCACAGAGGTGATCGTAGTGGTTCTGAAGTAGCACTTGATGTAAGAAAAAGATCTCGTTTATCCACATAATCTCTGAGATTTTAGTTATTCGAGAGAGAACATCATCGAGTGTAATCCGAAAATTCTTAGACATTTGAAATAATTTATCTCGGTCCCTACGGATCACACAGAGATGATCAAAGTAGTTCTAAAATATGATGATCAAAGTGGTTCTGAACTAATATTTGTTGAAAGAAACAAATCGTATTAAACCACATGCTCAGAAATCTCTTGGAGTTTTGTTATTCGAGAGAGAACACCATTGAGTGTAATACAAAAATTCTTAAACATTAGGAATTCTGTGCGATCCGTAGGGGCCGAATTAAATAATTCCAAATGTTATAGAATTTTCGAATTACACTTAATAATGTTCTCTCGCGAATAACTAAAATTTCAGAGATTTCCGAGCATGTGGATAAATACGATTTGTTTCTTACATAAAGTATTAGTTTAGAACTACTTCGATCATCTCTGTGTTATCCGTAGAGGCCGGGATAAATAATTCCAAATGTTTGAGAATTTTCGGATTACACTCAGTGATGTTCTCACTCGAATAACAAAACTTTCAGAGATTTCGGAGCCTATGAATAAACAAGAATTGTTTCTTACACCAAACGCTGCTTTAGAACCACTTCGATCGTCTCTGTGCGATCCTTAAGGGCCGAGTTAAATTATTTCAAATATTTAAGAATTTTCGGATTACACTCAACGATGTTCTCTGTCGAATAACAAAAATTTCAGAAATTTCCGAGCATATGGGTAAATAAAATTTGCTTTTTTCATCAAGTGCTTGATGGTTCAGAACCACTTCGATCATATCTGTGCGATCCGTAGGAGCTGAGATAAATTGTTTCAAATGTCTAAGAATTTTCGGAAATCACTCAATGATGTTCTCTCTCGAATAACTAAAATCTCAGAGATTTCCGAGCATGTGGATAAACGAGATCTTCTTCTTACATCCAATACTACTTCAAAACCACTACGATCTGTCCGATTCGTGAATAAAATTTACTCAAAACTTTTCACAAAAATTAAATGTTTTCTATTTATTGTGCAGAAATGTTTGTGTTTATTAAAAATTTTCAAATATTATTTGTAAAGTACAATTCTGAGTGTTTTTTTAATACTAAGTACTTATTGGCCACAGTGTATCTCTTGTTATTTTGTCATAAACTTCACTCCGATAAAATTTATATTATATTTTGATAGTTATCTTATTATTTATGAACTATAGGGTTTTCCAATAAGAGTGATATGATTTGCAATAGTTCAATTGTTGCACTTGCTGTGTGGCGCGTAGCCCCGTCTTGTTGAAACCAAATGTTGTCAAGATCAACTTCTTCCAATTTCGGTCATAAAAAGTTGGTTATCATCGATCTATACCGATCTTCATTGACAGTAACGGTGTTACCAGCTTCATTTCGAAAAAAAACGGACCGATGATTCCACCAGACCAAAAACCACACCAAACTGTCAATTTAGGTGAATGTAATGGTTTTTCATGCTTCATCGGAGAAAATGATTTTCTTAAAAAAATCGTTATCGTTTTCAAGTTGTTCCTGAATAATTTGTAAACGTTGTTCTTGCGTACATCTCACCATGATGAAATTATAAACATTACTGAATACAATGAAACAAAAAATGACACATCATAACATATTACAAATGGCCGAAACGTCACTTAAAAATCATATCATTCCTATTGGAAAACCCATTATAACTAAAAATTAAATTTTTCGTAAGTTTCGATTTTTGACCAGAAAATCGGTTTTCAAATTTACGACCGATTTTACAATCACTAACGGAGCCATTATCCAGATTTTTTACTAATCTATAAGCAATGGTTGCGTAATCTTGAGGTAAAGTTGTTGTGGCTTTTTATTTATGTCACACGTCTTATATAGAAACAGATCCACTGTAAAATTTCTTTGGCTTGTGAAAAAAACGTTTACGCCATTTTTGGAGCTTAACCGTTGTTGTTTTGTTTTTTGTACATTTTTACAAACTAAGTTATGGTCAACAACAAGCTTATTCAGCTCGCTTATTGGATGAAGTAAGCACCGACGATGCAATGGATCTTGAAGATAACGGGTCATAAGATGAATGGGTCCCTCCACATCATTCAGGTGTACGGGGTGTTGATGCATTATCGGACGTTAAAGATGCTTACAATGCGTCTGATATTGAAATAGAGCTGCATGATGATGTTCTGGATAAATACAAGCCAAGTGAAGATGTTGATGCTGATGAAGACACTTTTGGTGGAAGCATATTTTCAATTCCCGGTTTTATTGCTAAAGATGATGCGGAATGGATACAAACTCGAATACAAAAACAGAATATTTTATGTCATAAACCGGGACCAGTCGCTTCAATAAAATCTTCGTTTGTTGCGCAGATATTTTTAAATGTCTATTTTCGGAAGTGATGGTGGATATTATTGTACGTGAACGAAATCAAAAACTCTAAAAATATTTGACGAATGTAACGCTAACAATCCCGGAAAACCTGCTAAAATCTGGAAGTGTTTAACCTCAAAGTATTTTAACACTTGCATTGGAATGCTTATTTCAATGGGTGTACATCATTCCAATTCGGAGCACAACAGTGTTTTATGGCGTGCAGATTCATACTAAACATAGCGACCATGTCGACCATGTTTGACAATGATGTCATCCGTTCTTAACGGTCGGATTTAGATAAAGCAGCCGCTATAATCAATATTTAGCTGCTGTTAAATGCTAATATGTCATCATAATATACAGTTTTGGATTGTGTGCCCGTTGACGAACAACAATTTTCCTATCGAGGAAGGATACGGTTCACACAATATATACCATCCAAGCTTGAACGGCTTGGGTTAAAAATATGGGCTAAAAATACTTTGGGTTGGTACCGCGAAACTCATATCCCATCACCGGTCAATTGCACACATGAAAAGAACCTGGTGGACCAGAAAAGGGTCAAGGACAGCGAGTTGTACACGATTTGTACCCACACATTAAAGTTTCTGGCCGGAATGTAACCATGGATTGTTATCGTGAAACTTAACCATGGTACGCAATCTAAAACAAAACGAAACTTACATCCCAAAAGAATTCTAGAAATGTGCAAATAAAGAAGAATATTCATCCCAGTTTGGTTTTAACGACGATGGGAAAGTGTATGTTCCGAAAAGGAATGGCTCTGTAACCTTGTTGTCGATGATGTTCACTAAAAATAATACGAATGGTATAAAAAATAAACCAGAGATGATTTTTCTGTTATAGAGTGGATATCGCCGCTCTTGCTGCATTTATACTTTACAGTGACAGCAACCCCGTAGGTGCCAAATCTTACAAAGTCGACAAATCTTTCAGCAAGATCAAGGTAAACAATAAGCCTTTAGCTCATTTTTCCATTAAATCAGGAATAAAGCCTGTGTTAGGCCCTCTTGTAATCATTTTTATTTAAACGTCTGTATCTGCGACAAAACTGTCTGATTGTCCGATTTATTTAATCAGTTTCATTTCTATTTTTCTAACCTTCGCCCAAGGAATTTACACACAAAATATAGATAGGTACAGCCTAACCTTTGTCATCGGTTTAAGGGGTATTTAAAATTAATTAAACTCGACCTAACAAATGTCAAAAGAGGCTAATAAAATCATCAAGCATACAAAGCCAACGCAAAAATGTGCAATTGTACCTTGTCACGCACGTACTCGTAAGTCATGATCAGTTTTTATCTTGCACTGGAAAATTATAATACTTACGGTGGGTTTATCGCCTCGCAAGTTCAATTTCTTAACCATTTACCAAATAGAAATTTTTAAAAATGTTTTAGCTAATTTTGTGGAACTTGTTGGATGAATTGGATGGGCGACGTTAACAGATTATTATCAAGCCGAATGATAAGAAAAGCGTTCCAACAAGAACCAACCGACGTACGTCATTGGGGAATGTCTAGATTAGGCTCATGTACAGAACATTAGTAGAATGTTATTAATTTCAGTCAAAAATTTGCCAAGAAGTCAAGCCGCAGATAGTTTACTAATATTTCACATTGTATTTCAAATGTCTTATGGTTGATAATTGAAGTAATTAGTGTTCTCAAAATATTAACCAGTAAGAGTTTCTAAACCAGTTAGCAAAAAAGCGCTCAATATAACCTAACTACTAAAATAATCTGTTTAATTGCTTTAGTTGATAACCCAGAATTTCAAAAACCTGAAAGGTAACCTAATTATCAAACATATGCGAATAAAGCATTTCCAAATTCGATAAAATAATTCAGGCTATATTAGCAAAAACGAGAGAACTACAAAAATAAAAAATCAATAAAATTATCATGCACGTTTAGCGATAATTAGAAAAGCACATATAATTACGTATTAACAAATTTTTCTGTCGAGCACCAAAAAGCAAAACATTCAAAATCAACAATCTTAGCAAACAAGAAGCAGTAACAACACCAGGAAAATTGCTATAAAGGAAAAAAAACTAAAAGCAGATAAGAAAACATAACTTTTTCTCACTTCCATGAACAAAAATATAAGAACAAGCCAAAACGAAAAGCAAAATCTTTCAAAACTTTACTTTTCCACTTTTCCGCCTTTAATTTTATTTTGTTGAATTCTGCTGCTTTAGAAACAAAAAATCAGGACTACATAAATTTCCCCCTCAAAAAAAAAAACAGATGCAAAAAAGTAAAACAAGAACACGTAATACGGAAAAAGAAAAGTTTACCTCCTCCGCGCTTCTGAATATCCGTATATACATCTTAATTTTATTATTTTTCTTCTTAGTTTTCCAAATTTTCTTTTTGTTGTATATAATTTTTCAATCTGTTTTTATTTTCCGTATACACATTTCCATCCTAGATACGTATTTACGTAAGTTACATTTCATTTTGTACTGTTGATAAGATTTTCATTGAAAATTTTGAGAGCTATTTTTCCCATATTACACTTTAAGACATATTTCGTTTGCTTTTAAATTTGACAGAAAATTGACAAGACAGGAAAATGATAAAATGGTGATAAATTTCTATACAAAAAAAATTATTTGATTATATTATTTTATGAAGCTCAAGACAAATTTTTTGTCAAAAGTAAAAAAAATTAAAGCTTCTCTCTGCTACTTATTATTGTGTGTACTTTGCAGAACTTTAAAGATTTTTTTTTTCAGGAGAAAACAACAAAATGATATTGTCACAAAATTTGTTGGACATTTTCTCTAGAGAGATTGAAAATAGAAAAACTTTTCGATTTTAATTTTTGTTTGGTATCGTTGTTGTTGTTGTTGATGGTGAAAGTAATAATAGAATTTTTTTATTTGGTTCAATTTCGGGTATGAAACTTTCTTTCTCTCTTAAGCATGTTTTCTGTCGTGCCTAGTTGCCTTTATCACTCACTAAATTGAGGGTAGCAAAACTAAAATATCCTTCTGTGATACAATTTATTTTTATTTGTGTTTGAACAAAAAAAAATATTTTCGTTTAACATGGCATGGATGAAAACTAACTATTATTGAATAGTAATAGTTATATTGGATTTTTTGGGTATTCGAATTGAAATTGTATTTATGTCAAATTAACGACTGAGATCGTTTTATATAGGTTAAATATTTTAATTGGGCAAAACAAATTATTTACAAATTTTTATAAGCAATTATGTCTTTTCTTCACCACTCAAAATATCAATATATAAGTTAAGCTAACTAACATGATCACGTTGCACAAAACGTGCCTAATCTCTCACATTCCATGGAAACGCTTTTTGTAGACGTTCCCATAAAATTATTGTGAAATAAGAAGTTACATTTCCGACCTGCGTTGTTTTTCCCCCTAACTTGCGTCACACTAAATTATACATCACGTTGTTGTTTAACCTCAAGCAGCCCTTATCACAATGACAAGCACAGGCAATAACATAATTCGTCCACCCGTACTAAATGTAAATACAGCCGCCACTAGTTCTACTAATGAGCCCCTGATTCTAAATAGTATGTCTGAACAAATAGCCCAAATTGTTAGAGAAATCATGAACAGAGATGTTCCAAATATGGTCTCAGCTATGTTGAATCCTAATGCTAGGATTGCAGATAGAAATCATTCTGAACTTGATAAAATACCAGACATAGTAAAAAGCCTTAGAGAATTCTTCGGCCAGGTTGGCGAATATAGCTCCTGGAAAAAAACGTCGGAATCCTAACAATTTACGAACACCTCAAAGGTTCTCCGAAGTACTACGGAATTTTAAGTGTGTTTCGATACAAAATCGTTAGGCAAGCTGACATTGCCCTCGAATCCGATAACATTTCATTAAATTGGAGTAAAACATCGAAATGTTTGACTCTGCATTATGCGGTCAAACGAGATCTAGGTAGGTTGGAGTACCAAATAACCACGCTAGTCCAAGGTGGTCGTACAATTTCCGAACTTTACTAGGAAGTGTATCAAAACCTATCTTTGATTTTAAATAAATTAGCGTGTATGGAAATGGGCAATGAGTCTCTAATCAATATGACACAATCCTATCAAGCTAAGGCACTCGATACATTTATTAGAGGACTGAAAGGCGATTGCTGCCAGTTGATTTACCAAGGGCCCTCTATATTTGCCTCAGATTACAAAATGTTGATTTTCGCACATAATACGCGAACAATAATAGTTACGAAGAATAAACACTCATAATCAACATCTCCATATCTCATTTTATCCACAACTATTGCATAACCCTAAAATACCAACAAATCCCTTCATTCAACCACAACAACCACATATACCAACCTTTTTCTACAATCAATATCTCCGTAACCACTCGCAACAATCATAAAGACCCCAATTTTGGTATCCACCTAAACTTCTACCTAAACCAATGCCGGTGGATCATAGCACAAATTCCAAACAAGTAAATTATGCGAATCGCCCGCGATACAATCAATTCCCGGGAAAGCGACCGTTCTTCAAAGCGGCTCAACCTGCGCATTCTCAAACGAACTTTAACGTGTCTAACATACCGAACAAAATCCTGACGAAACTGGCCTACCTGAACAAGACAATTATGAAAAGGAAACGAACAGAAAACATAGTTGTTCTCGGAATATGTAGACCACTAAGAAGATCTTTCATACGATCAACCAGACGAAATCGACGACATTTCTTTTTTATACTAAATACCTCAATTCAATTACTTAAACTTAAAACTACTGTAGGCAATTGCCCAAACTTTTTGCTGAACCAGACAAAAAATTAACTTTCACCACACGAATTAAAGGTGAAACTCATACCAACTCAGACCACGCAGTCTACTCGAGGTCCTACCCATATCCCATTGCTTTAAAAAATGAAGTAGAAGGGCAAGTTGAAGAGTTGCTAAATGAAAGGATCATAAGACCATCGAGGTCTCCAAACAATTCACCAGTCTGGATTGTGGCAAAAAAAAAACAGATGCGTCCGGCGCAAGGAAGTTTAAAATGGTGATAGATTATCGAAATCTAAATTCAATCACCATTCTCGACGGATACCCCATACCCGAGATAAACAAGGGTCTCGCAAATCTCGGTAAAAAAATGTTTTACTACCATTGACCTTAAAAGTGGTTTCCATCAGATTCCGCTCACGGAGTCCGATATAGAGAAAACCGCATTTTCTATTTATAACGGTAAAATCGAGTTTTTAAGACTCGTCTTTGGGCTTAAAAATGGCCCATCTATCTTCCAAAGAGCACTCACTAGATGACATTTTGAGAGAACATATCGGCAAAAGGTGATAGTTTTACATTGATGACATTATAATATTTGGTAAGAATGAGGAAGAACACTTTGAGAATATTAGAGCGGTGTATAAAACGTTGGAAGACACAAATTTGAAAGTCCAGTTAGATAAATGCGAATTTCTAAAAGAACAAGTAGAATTCTTTTGCTTTATCGTGGGTACCAGCGGAATTAAACCAAAGGAGAAACAAATTGAAGCTATAGCTGAATTGTCCCCACCTTAAAACTTGAAGCAACTAAGATCATTTTTATGCATGTCAGGTTACTACCGCTGGTTTATTCGTAATTATGCGAAATTGGCAAAACCTCTGACATCTCTTTTAAGAGGGAAGATGGACGAGTGCCCAAGAATGTCTCAAAATCCAAACCTATTTCTCTCGATGTGAAAGTCTAAGACGATAATGCTAGGTAATGTTGGTTCATTCTAATTTCAACAGAAATTTTGAGGTAACTACAGACGCCCCTGACTTCTCCATTGGTGCTGTTTTAACTCAAGCTAGAAGATCAATAACTTTTATCTCAAGAACTTTAAGCAAGGCCGAAGAAAACTATGCTACAAATAAAAAAAGACATGAACCTCTTCACAGATCACCAACCACTAACGTATGCACTCAGCAATAAGAAGAATATAATTACGAGCTTAAGTATATGCCTGGCAAAATCAATGTAGTCGCCGATGCCTTATCGCGATTGCCTTTTAGAACTGAGGCAAATATTATGTCAATCACCCAACACAGTGATGAGAGTTGCTCCCATGACCTAATACCATTGGTGGAATCACCAATTAACATTTTTAGAAATCAATTGGTAAGCATGACCGATGAATTCGAAAACAACTCTCAGGTAAAAAGTTTTTCTCATCCTGCCACACTAGGCACATATTCACACAACCAGACTTTACAGAGGCCGAACTCATAAGTATCTTTAAAGTATCGTATCGTAAACCCTAACATTGTAAATGAACTCTTCTTCACTTAAAAAATTATAAAATCCGGTTCACACAGAAAATAGTGGAAGATATCGAAGACAAATCACGCCATGAAAAGATAATCATCGTCGAACATAAACGCGCTCATAGGAATGCATGTGAGACCGAATGCAAATCCTACGAAAATATTATTTCTCGCGGATGGCGTCCAAAATATCCAACTTAATTAAACCCTGTACAATATGCAAAGAAAACAAGTACGAGCGTCATCCCAATAATCAGGAAATTCAAGGTACTCAAATTCCTGATTACCACGGCCATACAGTTCATATCGATATTTTCTTCACGGAGAAACAACTTGTTCTCACGGCAATTGATAAATTCTCTAAGTTCGCTCAAGTCAAGCTAATTGAATCTCGTGCTATCGAACACATAAAAAAACCTCTTAAGGACATATTGATCTTTTTTTGCGTTTCCGTGGCAATCGTTGTCATTGCATCCATCATATCAATGATGAAAAATGATCTAAAAATTAAGGTTTTTACCACCCCACCTTTTAAAAGCAAAGTGAATGGATAGATCGAAAGATTCCATTCAACGCTAGCTGAAATCATGAGGTGTCTCAAAGCGGAAAAACCACCTTGCTCTTTCGAAGATCTTATTGATAGACATTGTCATTGATAGTTTTACCTGATTGCAGCAGTTCGTAATATACCACAACATTCTGACCCTATACCAGATATAGAACATAACCTTATTGCAATGTATAGCTCGCTTTGGTTACGATGAACCTGCTTCACTAGGCTTCACCCAAGGGTTTCTCCTAATAAATCAATTTTTCATTTTCAGTAACTATTCGATGCAACACACCTATTTTCAGGTGTATTTGAAGCACTATTTCACAAATGGTTTTTCGACGTCCGATGTCTACTTCTTTTAGTTCATGTACATTCTAGCCTTTTCAACCATTTCGATTATTTGTAAATCATTCACCCAATACCGTTTCCAATTCAGCATCTTCAAATTTTTGGTTCGTTTTCCATGGTCTTTATTTTCAATGCCAGAATAATCATTTTTAAATCGTCGAAACCATTCTTTGCACATTGCATTCGAAAGAACATATTCACCATTAATTTCCACAAGCAATCGATAAGTTTTCGCTGCACTTTGCTTTGCAATAAAATAATGTAATAAAACTTGACGCAAATGAAGTTTAATTGGAATATAATTCGATATTTTCATGGAGTTAAAAATACTGACATCAAGTACTATAGAATACCATCTATTGCAGGGCATCCCTATAAGCGTTCCCGTGTATCACTCTGGCCCATGCCCGCTCGCTGAGTCTACGGTGAGAAAAGAAGCGATATGCGAAAACAGCCTGGATATCATTCTGGATGTGACCAAATCTGGCGTCTTGCATTTGGATCATCATCTTTAAGTATTAGCTTCTGTTCAAACGGGTAACTATTCTCTGTAATTGATGGAATATTTGTGCTGTAATGGTTGAAATCCATTTTCTAGCCCCACTGTTAACTTTTATCACTTATAAAATTGAATTTGAATTGTTTTTTGGAAAATTTTCCTTAGAGTGACCATATTTATTCATTTTATTATTAGAAAGATCGATTTCGAAAATGTATTTCTACTTCGGTTCCTTTTTTTCAACTAAACAACAGACTTGAAGAATTCGAAATTTACAAATACAAAGACAGCAACATCGTATTAAATGACAAATTGAATACCAAAACCAAAAAGATTTACGATCTAATTATAGCCAACACTAACTATAGTAGGAGGAGCACAATAAATTAGACCTAAGATTAGTATATAAGCAGCGAAATTTTAAGAAAAGTGTATCGAGTATGAGATACCATAGAGTGAACATCTGCTGTTGTTATTTATACCTGGTAAATCTGTTTTTCTCAAATTACTGTTTTAAGCAACAAAATATCAATAAAGTGACAAAAGAACAATAAAGGGACGAGAAACCAGCAATGTGCGTCAACTACAGGGAGCAGCATTCGGCAAACTACAGCAAGTGTCAGATTCCCTTCAGGACTCGGGCTGCGGAGAAACAGAGTTTCATTCCCGAAAGCTACTCAAGGCATTTCCACACCCTCGCCTTCCAGCAATAGCGTAAATCGCCTAATGCAGGAATACACGGAGTTGTTCGGGACCAACCTGTTTGACCTCAAAGAGAAATGTGATCAATTCTTCACAGAATACGACGACATTCCTCAAACAAACGCCGCCGAAAAACGCCTAGCCTTCATGAGATTTCTAACCACCTTACCCAATTTCAAATGAACGAACAACTTCTATGCATTTGTCTAAACGTCAATAGCCTAGTCTCTAGGACTCGGCGAAAAAAACTGGAGCATCTGATGTCTCGTCACAAACCGCACTTAGTATTTCTATCTGAAACGCACCTTAACGAACGGCATAGGCTAAACTTCCCCGGCTATGTCACAGCTAAGCAGGACGGGCGCACGGCGGGATCAGGAGGAACCGCTATCTTAATACAAGAAAGCATTCCTCACTGCAAAGCTCGAGCGTTTATCAATGAAGAAGCTGAGGCAACGCTAATAGACATAGGAACCCCCAAAAACCACATAACAGTCTGTTCAATATACATATATATAGGAAAATTAACTGGAGCAATATCAAATATCTCACCGAAAGGAACAATAAAATATTAGTGGCGGGAGACTTCAACTCTAGACACACCTTGTGGAACTGCCGCTCAAATAAGAAGAATGGCAAGGACCTCTATAAACTCTGCATATATTCAAATTTACTTCTAAACGCTCCTCACGAGCCCACATTCCTAAAGGCCTCCTCAATTCTCGACCTAGTTCTCACCACGAACATAACTCTTACAAACCAGCCGCAAGTATTGCATAAATTCTGCTCTGATCACCTCCCAGTAACATTCGGAATCCCAGTCAAAATCATAAATAACCTACAAAAAATATTCCGAAACTATTCTCTAGAATATCAAAATCTTCCAAATAATCCTCCCATGACCACTATGAATCAGATGGAAGCATTCGCTTTCAACTTTTCAAATACGATCCAGCACCCCATCAAAAAAACAATACCGATCTCAAAAGTGAAAGATAAGGCTGAACTCCCATCCGAACTACAACGTCTCAATTAAAAAACGTAACCACATGAACCGACTTTACTACAGATATCCCGGATCTATGGTAAAATCTGAAATAAATTCTCTATCCAAACTAATTTCGTTCTGGTTTCAACGACTAAAGAACAAAAATTTCCAAAACAGACTGAAAAGAATACCCGATAATTCCCCTGAAATATTTAATGAGATCAGAAAACTCAACGGCAAATTGAATAATCAGATCTGCCAGATCGCTCATCACCCACACCCAATTATTGACCCACAGCAGATCGCAGAACACGTTGCATCCGACTTCGAGAGAGTTCACTCACAGAATGAAGTTTTAAGAGACCCTCATTTTACCCAATTCGTAAATTCCACAGTAGCCAGCTTTATCGCGTCACCACCAGTCAATCAAAACATCGCACCAGTCGAAGTAGCAGAAATTTCCGTCATATTGAACCACTTGAATAAAAGAAAAGCCCCCGGGGACGATTGTATACCCAACGCTGTACTGCGAAATCTACCCGCGAAGGCAATCAGTCAATACAAAGATCTCCTTAACGCAATAATTAAAACAGGTCACTTTCCAGATTGCTGGAAAATCGGTAAAGTATTCCCCATACCTAAACCAGGTAAGCCACCCAATAAAACTGAAAACGCCCGTCTCATACCACTCGGATTAAGTAAAGTAGGGGAAATAGCCATTCTTAATAGATTACTCCCTTCAATTAAGCCCTATATTCCCGAGGAGCAGTTCGAATTTCGCGCCGACCACTGCACCACTCAAGCTGTTACGAGACTTCGAAATACTGTCAAAAACTTCAAACGGTTCAGCCGATCGACAATCGCAGCTTGTCACGATGGGCTAATTAACAAATTAATCAATCGCGGTATCGCGTACTATCTTATAAAGCTGATCTACTCCTACCTCAGAGACCGAAAGTTCTATGTTCACCTTAAAAACCTTCTTCCACCACCAAAACAGTACTTGCGGGAATCGCACAAGATCGATCCTAGGACCACACCTTTTCTGTTTCTACTATCACGACATACCAAAACCAAATAAAAAAGAAACCAAAATTCAAATTTACGCCGACGATACCACCTTATTCACCTCTTCCGTCAGTGCCAGAAAGTCAACCACTCGCCTTTCAGAATACCTCAGTCGGTTTTCCGACTATGCAAGAAAATGGAACATCAAAATTAATCACAATAAAACCGAAATTATTCATTTCTACGAAAACAAGTTTTCTAAAGCTCCTAAAGCAGAACCAATTCTTTTCGAAGGAAGTGTTCTGGAACCCAAATCTGAAGTGAAATATCTAGGAGTTGTTCTTGACAAGAAACTCTCGCAAACTCCCCCAAATATATCAAGAAAAAAGCATTTGCCGCTCGGCAACAACTTTACCGAACAAATTAAAGCTATACAAAGCGTATATAAGGCCCGTTCAAACCTACGCAATGCCTGCATGGATGGGAGACTTGACCAAAACTCAATGGAAAAGTCTTTCCTCTATCCGATTTGTGTTCGACGATTGGCCAAAACCACCAGATTACAAATGTACTCGTAATTCCCAATTGGAGTCCCGGGTGAGGATTGAAAACCTGCAAGATCACGCCAGGCGTCGCCAAGCGTGATTTGTAAAAAGAATGTTACGCTCTATAACTCCGTTCCTCCGCAATATTATCTATCTTTGGGATAGGTAGGTGCACGCTTACGTATACCGACTCATACGTATGCACGAACCCCAATAGAAATTATGTTAAGAGATAGTTAGGATAAGCCAAAAGAATGTAAAGCAATCAAATAAAAGAAGTTCAAATAGGATATTAGAATAGTAGACGAGAAAGCTACGGCTAAGACTCTAGGCTAAGAAAATTTATGTATTAGTATTAAGACAAATGTAGATAAAAAAATTTTGAAATATAAAAAAAAAAGTATATTAGTTGAAAAAAAGGAACGGAAGAAGAAATACATTTTCGAAATCGATCTTCCTAATAATAAAATCAATAAATATTGTCACTCTAAGGAAAATTTTTTACAAGTGTTTTACAAAAAACAATTCAAATTCAAGTCTGACTGTTACCTGTGTCGCCTAATGGATGAGAGGTGGCTCGATACAAGCGCGAAGCTAAATGCCAAGCAATTGTATTCTGATGAGATGTTCTTTGAGTGTTATTGTCTTCAGAAACTTTGTGTAATGCATATTGGATTAACTACTTCTATCCGCTTTATTTAGTCCTGTGCAGGGTGTTACTACGTTCATGCTCAATTTAAACCAGGTTAAATTGTTCAACTGTGAGTCAGCTTCCTTTGAGATATGGAAGTTACATCCAGTATGGTATACAGATATTTGACTGATTCATCAACCATACTTTTTTGAAAATGTGTGTTCTGGATTCAATTTTTTTAATATCTCAGATACAACCAGAAACAGTACTTTCTTTTGCAATCAGAAAATTTGAGACCTTTGACACAAATGTGACAAATTTTGCTCATGTGTTTTATGTGCAGGAGGCCACGGTATAACATCACATTTTCGATAATTTATAGAATATTATTTCCTGCTTCTGCAGAATAAATGAATGCTTCATTTTTCAAAACATTTTTCAGCCTGCTAAAGAGTGGTTAAATTTTAAGGACCGACGTTGAATGTGAACCACACCTAAACGTCAAGTTTTTTTCTGCATTTAATTTGACATTTCTCAATTTCAGACTAACTCAATTTGAACCATGGAAAGATACACAATCGAGCAACGCGTTAAAGTTATTCAGGCATATTATGAAAATGGGCGTTCAAATCAAAATGCATATCGTGCACTTCGTGATTTTTTCGGTCAATTTAATCGTACAAATGTGCGTACAGTCGGAAAAATCGTGCAAAACTTTGAGCAAACCGGGTCTCTAGGAGATTTTAAAACATCAGTGCATGCTCGTACAGGTCGTATAGCAGAAAATATTGCTGCTGTTCGCGATACTGTGGCTGAAGAGCCATCCACCTCAACTCGTCGTCGTGCTCAACAATTGCACCTCTCACGCTCGTCGTTGATGAACATTATGCATAAAGACTTGCATTTACACGCTTATAAGGTGCAATTGACTCAAGAACTAAAGCCTCTTGACCATTCCAAACGTCGTCAATGGTCAGAATGGTGGCAAGAAATGGCAACAGTGGATGATCAATTTTCGAAGAAAATCATCTTCAGTGATGAGGCACATTTTCTCCTCAGTGGATTCGTCATTAAGCAGAATTGTTGCATTTGAACGAATCATAATCCAAGAGTGATTGTCAAAAAACCAATGCACCCACAAAGAGTGACTGTTTGGTGCGGTTTATGGGCTGGCGGCATCATCGGCCCATATTTTTTCCAAAAAGACGCCGTCCAGGCAGTTACTGTGAATGGTGTTCGCTATCGTGAGATGATAACGAACTTTTTATCGCCCGAATTGAAAGATATGGATGTGGACGATATGTGGTTTTAACAGGCCGGTGCCACTTGCTACACAGCTAACGAAACAATGGCTCTTTTGCGCGACAAATTCAATGGCCGAGTTATCTCACGTGGTGGCGATGTCAATTGGCCGCCAAGATCATGTGATTTGACACCGATGGACTTCTTTCTTTGGGATTATTTGAAAGAAAAGGAGTACGTCGATAAGCCAGTAATAATTTAAGAGCTAAAGGATGAGATAATTCGGCACATTAACGGCATAGAACCTCAATTATGCCTAAGCGTCATCAAAAATTTCGACCATCGCGGCGGCCATTTGGCCTATATTTTGTTCCATACATAAACTTGAACATAAACTTGAACATTGAACTATACCATATTATCATAATAAAAAGAATTGATAATAATTTCCTAAATAATTTGTGTTTTATTCAAAATCAACATCGGCCCGTAAAATTTAACCACCCTTTAGAATAAAAAATTGTGATATTTCTATCACCAAATAATGTGTTTTCGATACTTGACCGTAATTGGAGAAAGAGGTACTGCTCGCCAATTTCAGTTTAGGAAAAAGGGACATAACATTCAATAATGTATCGAAAATGTGATGTTATAACATGTCACCCTAGATCTGCAGGCGGCGCCGCATGCGGAAAATTTGCACATCTGTTTGCAGCTTAATTGTTTCTGCATGTTCATTGCAAATTGGTCATTTGCAAATCGAACATGACAACGACCAACAAACAAAGCATCTTCCAACATGTGAACGAGAATTTTTAGCTGTTAATGCAGCTGCTTGATCGACAGCAATAAACGGCCGGCCTATCATACATGGTTTACCAGATTCAGTTGAAAATTGGACCATCATTTTGGATTCCTCGGCAAGGCAGCGCTAGTAGTTTACCTAGGTTCTGTGGGAACGTGCGCCGGCTTGATTTTGTACCGAATTATTTTCGGAATAAATTATATATGAGGCCAGCGCAGTTCTCCTTATAATAGATCGATTTCCCATTGAAATTTTAATTTAGAGTGTACAAATCCATTTGTAAGCTGCAGTTCAATAAATTCAAGTCTTCTCACCTGAGGCCAGAAAATGTTTACAAAACAAATAATTAGATAGATTATAAAAACAGCTCGAACGCAAAGTGCAATCATTTTATCGGCATATCGGCAAACATTTTATCGGCTAAGAAAACTATTTTACTGGGAAATAAAAATCAAGCAATTTAGTTTTATTAATTTTGTTTTTATAATATTAATTTAATTTACAAGTCATCTATAATCAAATTGACAACCAACTGATGTTCTATTGATATTAAAGCTAAATTTCCAAATCGTTCCTCTAACATCGTTGATTTAAAATAATTTTTTATTCATTTTTAACTTTGAGAACGAGCTTTCTCCGGACGCAACGAACGCTGGTTAATAAAATGCATAAAGCTACACTCAAATTTGTGACCGTCGACAAGACCATTGACTCAAAGAGTACCTTTATAATTTTAAATTCGTCAAACAAATGAACAGCATTTATGTCAAATTCACTGCTTTGTTCGTCTGAAAGTTTCGAGTGAAAATCTTTACAGTTTTGCAGTAACGACTCATATGGTTGTACCCTGAAGTGCTTCGAATCTTTCGGAAATGGATGATAATGCTTGAACCAGAATTCAAAAATAAAAATTGGTTCATCTGTGCTTTCATAGCATTGCAGGTCTAATTCATAAGCTAGGTCATTTGCAACAGAATTTCTTCAAACTCGTTATCGCTTCTACATTTTATAAATGGTTTCATATGCGTAGCCGGATTTTGCAAACAACATTAATTTGTAGTAAAAATGTATGTCAAATTTTTAATGATGAACAGTCTGCTATTTGACGTGTTCTGAAATCTACTTTTCCTTATTATTTGCAATTTCAGTAAGAGTCATAAATTTGCACAATATGATACCTTAAAGGTTTTACGGGATCAATTCGACTAGACCAACGTGTTTCATTTAAAGCTCATTAATTTAAATTTGACATATATTTTTTTATAAGAGACCGTCTTTTGGTTGAACTAGTAAAAAATATTTATATCTCCTGTACTATGAAAAAAATTTGCTATCTCGTATAATATAGCCGTGGAGTCATTAACAACTAGATTACTGACCAAACGGCTTAGTGGTTAAAGCTTTGGCGTTTGAATCGGGAGACACCGGGCTGAAATCCCGAAAGGGGCAGGACAACACAACTATGACACACTTTCGGAGTGCAAAACACATGGGCCGACCCATCTTATATGCCACTACAGGCTGGCATTGAGTTATGTAATGTGAAGTTGGTTATCTAAGTGGACCTATAGCCGTACGTCCTCGATTTGGCAGGCGATTGCAAACAGATTGCAACGTTTAAGCAATAATAATAAAAAAACAGAATCAAACTATGTGCAGAACAATGTACAAAAAAGGTCTTGGAATTAAATTTAAAATTTTGTTTTGCAAACCGTTGTTGTGCTTTCCTCAAATGTTCGTACTATTATCACACTCCTGACCATCCTTGTTCAAAATATTAAAATTTAGGCCTGATAGTTTTTTTTAATAATAAATTGGCTTAAGCCTTCGCCAGCCGTTTATTATAGGGCATTTTATAAAACCTACACTACAATACAATTTAATATTTTTCTTTGAGGACTGTTCCTGTCCATACATCTAGAAATGTGAACATTTCGTTAGATTTTAGAAAATTAAGAAAAAACCTCTGCTTATTTTCAATTTTCAACCTATGCCCGTTTGCAATTAATATATATTTTAAAATAATTGGTAAAACGTATTAGTTTTTGGCCGCCTTTTGGAATCGGCGGCCTGTATGCGGTACACACATTGCACACACACTAGGCGCGGCCCTGGTTGAATGATTTAGAAAATATATTTAATGGAGTTTTTGAAAGCAATAAATCGATTGGAATATGTCCATTTTACTCGGTTTTATTACTCTTTATAAATTAGAAGTATGATTTTGATAATCCTGATCTCTCCTTGGGGGGAAATTTTCTTGTAACAGTAATCGGGCGCCACTCTAAAATCACAATTTTCTTGATCTATTTCTATATCTAGTTTAGTATATAGTTTTATTCAAGTTTGTTAATAAAATTATTATTAATTATTTATATTTGTGTTTTATGTACATACAAATTATGAAATATCTGAAGTTATGCTCCAACGGTATTGATAAAGAATTATTTAATGTTTGAATATTTATAAAATATTTTTTCCGGCTTCTCGGCTGCGATATGCTAAAATTCGATCTACACAGTATACAAAAATATTCGACTTTCTACGAAATCTGAGTTATTTTAACATTGACAGTTATTATTTGTATGGAATATTTCTTTGAAATTAGCTAGAATTTTGGTAGGTTATATATAGTCAAAAAAGTCAAACTGAAACACAATCACATTTAAAATGTGTATAACCACGGAAATTTCTTAATATGTAAGGTTTCAAAATTTTGACTTTTATTTTTAAATTATTTTACGATTTCTTGTTTTTATTTATAGCCATATTAAGATCTAATTATAAATTAAATATAACATCAAGTACATTAGATGGTTAAAGATATTATAAAATCCAGATTGTTATCAGTTATGTAATCACTGGTTTTAACCTTTTTTGCATAATACATAATTCGCAAATCGTGATTTAAAATGCTTCAAAATGTTCATGTTTTTATACTCAGCCCTTTAAGGTTTATGACACGTATGTGTGTCAATACTTGTTTTTCACTTTTTTTTAATATACTAAGGTACTAGCAAATTTTTAAATGCACAGTTTTGAAATATTTTTCCGGTATTTAAAAGTAAATATTTCATATGGTCTATTTTGAGCCTAAAACGAGTCGCATATTAGTTTTTGATGTGAAAAGTTTAGTTTTAATAGTGAAATACATTAACACCAAGTAATTACGGCAAAATTAATAAATTTTTTATAATGTGACATATATATGCCCGAATGCAAACATTTGCAAAAACAATATAATTTTTTTACCATTTCTCCAACAATCAGTAGAATTACTTTTGTCAAAAATAGCCGTCGATTTTTGCTTTCGGAATGTTATGGGCAGGCAATAGTCATGACAAAGATGACCAACAGCTTGATCAAGAAGGCTTGGTGAAGACGATATTGAAGCTGCTAGCATAGGTGAAATTATAATTGAAGCACCCCCAGATCATTACGAGCTGGTTCTTATGATTCTGATGGCAACGATGACCAGCTACGAATATCTCATTCACAACATATTTTTAACTGGAGAAAACAACACCAGCCAAGTACCTTTGAAATTCTAACAGTACAGTAGAATCCGTTTACAACAAACTCTGTTTATAGTGAAAATACGCTTATTATGAACGCTATACTTTTTAATACACTAATACAGTTTTAAATTTTTAAACTTAATTTTTTAATAGATCTGTGCCTTAATATTGTTTTTGAAGTGTTGATATAATATTTTTTAAATTAAAATAGAAGGTATGATCAATAAAATTTGTAAATTTATTTTCCTAAATTTTGCCTCAAACATTTTATAGATGGAACGCCAACGTAAGGCACTATATCAGTCGAAACAAAATTAAAAAATTTAAAAATTGTAGACAAAAATGAACTGAGTTACCAAGCGATAGCTGACAAATTTAATTGTGCAAAGAGTTCAATAGCAGAAATAATGAATAATCGGCAAAATTTTGAAAATTTGGATATTGTAAATTTAAAACAGGAAAAAATGCTAAATGGAAAATACCCTAAAATTGTAGAAGCTCTATTGCAGTGGTTAAAACAAATGCGCACAAAGCGAGTTCCATTAAGTGGAACTTTCCTTAAAGAAAAAGCGTCATAGTATGCAAAAAATTGAACTTCCCAAACTTTAAACCAAATGATAGTTGGCTTGATCGTTTTAAGAAAAGAAACGGTTTGGTGTTTAAAAATGTTGTAGGCGAAGAGTCTGTTCCGAAGGAGGTGTCTACTGAATGGATGCAAGAACAATTGTCACGTATCTTTGACGGTTTTGACAAAAAAAATGTATTTTGCCTCGATGAAACGGGGTTATACTATAGACTGCTTCAGAACAAAACAATTAAATTTCGGAATGAGAGTTGTGTTGGTGGCAAACTAAGCTAGGAACGTATGACATTTTTGATTGGAAGCAATGCTAACGGTACTGAAAAGTTATCTTTACTTGTTATCGGAAAAAGTGCGAGACCACTCTGTTTTAAAAACATTAAAACGTTGCCAGTCATCTATAAGAATAATAGAAAAGCATGGATGACTCGTGTCGAATGGGAGGAGTATATTCTTGAATTGGATAAGCAATTTTTAGATAAAGGCAGAAAAGATTTACTTATAACTGATAATTTCCCGTCCCACTTTAAATTAATGTTCCTTCTTCCGAATACGACAGAAATTTCCCAGCCGATGGATCAAGGGTTAATTAAAATATTTAACGGGTATTACCGTGAATTCGTAGTTAGACAACTTATTTCTACGTTGGAAAACGAAAATGAAAACTCTCTTGCTAGTCGTAAAATTGACCTTTTAGATGCACTTCATTTCATAAAAAGATCATAGGATCAAGTTAAACCGGAAAGCATAAATAATTGCTTTTGTAAAGCAAGATATTTTGACGATAATGCTGGTCATCAAACTTAAGAGGTAGAAGATAAAAGTTTAGAATTGCTATGGTCAAATCCCAGACTGGATTTGTTGGAGATAAGTAAGCAGTCGATTAAGTTGCAGTTAATGCCAATACAGTAACTTCAGATGAGATAAACGATCACGATATTGTAAACCAAATTTCAAGCGAAATCGATTCGGAAGATTAGTTATCAGACGACGAAGATTACCAAGCCCCCACACGAAAAGACATTGAGAAATCAATCAAACTGTGGTGTGAATACCGGTATTGAATTAAATAATTTACATTCAATAGAAAATTCTCTAGACTGTTTATTCCAAAAAAATTTAAAGCAATTAAAATTAACAGATTTCTTTTCAAAAGTGTAAAAATATGTAAGCGCACATATACATATGAACATACTCGTATGTACATACATTTGTCTGTATTTACATATAACGTGACAAAAATAAATTAAATTTAAATAAATATAAATGAAATTAAGCTTTAACGGTCGTTATATCCGAATATTTGGGTAAACTGAACACTTTGTTATAACGACCAAATATTTGTGTCCGTTAGGCGTTCATTATAAGCGTATTATACTGTAATTGGATTTTCTAAAGTATTGTTACACGACAATATAGCTGCCGACAATTTTCCGTTGCGAATTTGGATGAATTAATTGAATTTTTGATAAGGGAAAGTAAATTATAGGGTTATCCAATTCGAGGTTGATAAAGTAGAAATCTGTATACCGACATCTGTCAAAGATAAACGTCAAGTATGCTGTCATTTATTTAGTTGACATTCTGCCATTTAAGAATATGGAGCATTTAACATACGCAAATTTGGTGTTGGAAAAACAGGCCGTCGATGCTGATTTTTCGAACAAAATTTTCTTCAGTGATGAAGCTCATTTTTCGCTTGGCTGATGTCAATTGGCCTCCAAGATCCTGTGATTTAACGCCTTTGGATTTCTTTTTGTGGGGCTAAGCGAAAGATCGTGTTTACGCAAACAATCCTCAAACTCTTTTTGGACTTAAAACCTCATGTAAATTTGAGAAAATCCGATCTGCCCTACATTTTTATAATAATTCGAAGACACCACCTCAAACTTACCCCAATTTTGATCGGGCATATAAAATTCGATCAACAATTGAGCATTTCAATGTCGCATTTTCAAAGACATGCTGACCTGTGATGAAGATGTGTATCAAAAAGTGGGTATTTGTGCCAATTCAATTTATATACCGGAAGAAAAAAGGTTAAATCTACAGATTCCTTGGGAGAGATGGTTGTAAATCAACTAACTAAGGATTTGTCTAGAATGGATATCGAAATTTATTAGACAATTTTTTTAATTCTCCAAATTTGCAATATGTTTTATGGAATCTCAACATTAAGTCATGTGGGACCATCAGAAAAAATCAAAAACAAATGCCTATTTAGGAATCCAAAAAACATAAGAGAGACGATTAGAATGTCGGAGCTTTAACATCCGTTGTAAAATGGATAGACAACAAAAAAGTTCTTATGTGCTCAAACTTTCTATCTATAATTTTGAAGACGTCAGTAAAACGAAGAGTGCTAGGAAGTAGTGAAAAAGTCCTGTGTCCATATATGATTATTCAATATAATCAGTTTATGGGGGTGTTAACCTAATGGATCTAAAAAAGAAGTCTATGAAATTGACCGACATTCTAAAATAAAATTTTACATTAAAATATTTTTTGATTTTGTTGATATCGCTGTTAACAATTCACATGTTGTGCACTTGGAAGCCAAGTATGACTTGAAGTTGAAACATAAATTATCGAGCATAGAATTTCGACAGAGCATTGCTCGAGAACGAATAGGTAATTACTCTTTACGAAAACTGGAGCACACTTCTATCCTTTACCAAACATCAAAACGGAAACTTGCGGTATCTAGAGATGTCAAGCATCAACTGAAACCCACAGGACGCAAAAAAGACTCCACTTTTGTGAGATATGTGATGTATAGGTATCTTACACAACCGAAAGAGATTGTTTTGGAGACCACCACAAATTTAACCCGTTCGGTAAATTTGTCCCATATATGGGACAACATGTTGTATGCAAGGTAGCTCTAAAGTTATTTTTTTTTCTCTTTTTGCTGTGTTATTGTGTTAATCTATACTCTTCTCACTAATTTTTACTACAACACGTGCATTTTCTGCACTACTTGGTATTTAGTTGCTTACTTTTTGTCAACGTGATCGGATTAGCTGTAAACGCCAGGCAAGGTACAGTGTTTGATTTAATAAACATTCGTGTACAAAGTGTTGAGTAGTACTAAGTATTCTGAAAATTGTTGTCCCATATGTAGGACAAATTTGAGGAAAGGTTGTGTCCTCATATACAGGAAATAAATAAAAATGTTCCAGTTTTGGGACAATTCTAGTCATCTGTAAACAAATTAAATCATTTTCTTCCAAAATTATTATTTTTATTTGCCCTCAAATTATGCTTTGCTTATAGAATGCCACACGACAGAAACGCAAAACCTTCTCACCAATTAAAAAATCTTATACATTTTCGGAATTGGAGAGTATATTAAACAGTGTTGAATCGGAATTGGATTTTGCATCAGGTGAAGACGATATCGACGATGACACACCAAATAGCATGCCACTAAACAGTCTTATTAACAATGAAAATATTAATCAGGACGTAGTGGTTCTTCCGCCTACTTCTGCGAAATCTTTATTTGACGAGAAGGTGGTAGAAGGGAAAGAGGAACAAACTGAGACGGCTAATACTATTTAAATATTGAAAGCGAAGAACACACCAGTGCAGATCAAAATTTTCAAATTGTAGAGAATGTGGAATTTGAAGTAATCAAAGAAATATTAAGACCCGAACAAAATTTTCATTATACTGAAAAAAAAATCAAATGGAAAAGAAACCAGCAACCATTTCAAACGACATCAATTGGTAGAATCCACAACTGCATATTTTGAATAATACTTCACGGTTGATTTTTTCGAAAATGCAGCCATTTATACAAATATATATGCAGAACAAAAAATACGAAAGGCTATAAGTTGACCAATGCGGCAGAAATCGAGAAACTTCTTACATTACAAATATTATTTAGTGTCCTAAAACTTCTCGATAGACCTCATCACAAAAGCTATGCCATTTGCTCAATTTTTGCAGCTACGGAATCATCTACAAATAGTAAATAATTTGGAAATACCAGAACATTGTACTGATAAATTTTTCAAACTTCGCCCAGTAATTGACGCCGTGCGATCAAGATGTTTGCAATTTTCAGTTGAAGAAAATATATGCGTCTATGAACAGATCATACCGTTGCCACCACTCTGCCAAACAATATATCAAAGGCAAACCTTGTCCATTTAATATTAAAGTATACATGTTGTTCGGCAAAAGTGGATTGCCTTATGACTTTTTAGTGTATCTAAGGAAATCAACAGGGTTTTCATAAAAAGGTCAGCGGAGATTCGGATACGGTGCTTCTGTGGTTTTGCATTTATGTCAAAGAATTACTATGCCCGGTAATATAATTTACTTCGACAACTTTTTTTCCAATTGATTGAAATTTTAAAGCAATAAAATATAAAATTGATCGGGGCTGTAAGAGTCAATCGATTTGGCCAACCACCTTTAATAGATGTTATGGCAATAATCAAAAAAAGGACGAGGATACAGTGAATAAGTTGTTGATCGGGGTGAAAATGTAGTTCTCGTAAAATGGAGCGACAACAGCTCGGTGCATTTGTGTTCGAATTTTGTTGGAATTGGTTCACAGAAAATGGTCATTCGTTGGTATAAAACAGAAACAAATATATTTCTGTCCAACAACCGGGAACAGTTCAATTGTATAAAGGCCTAGTTATATAGCCGAAAACGAAACGCAAACGAAACGAACCGAAATGATGGGCAAATTTGTGATGGTTATATAGCCAAATGGGTTTTTGGCGTTGAACATTTTCTGTTCTGTGTATTGTGATACATACAAGGAAATAAAATGGATTTTGAATTTGCTATTTTTGACCATTAACCACCCTTATGTATATTATTTTTATACAATTTATGTTTTTTGCCATATAATTCTTCGTATTTTCTAACATTTTCTATTAAAAGCTCCGAATTGATTTCATGATTAGGTATCTCTGCAATTTTAATTTTTTTGTGTTTGACGTTTGATAATAAAAAACAAGCCCCAGTAAACAAAATCGCAAAAAATATTCACAAGTTATGCAAATTACAACAAATACTATAAATCATTGTGAACTTCGACTAAAAACGAAACGAAAACAAATTTAAATGAATCAATCTATCAGTTCGTTTTCGTTTCGGTTCGTCTATATAACTGTTCTAATATATTTCCATGCATTCCATTCATAAGTTTTGTTTCGGTTCGTTTCGTTTTCGTCTAAATAACTAGGCCTTGATACTGGAATTTGCGGATGGATTTAAAAGACCATTTGATCAGCTACTATCGCACTTTCATTAAGACCAAAAAATGCCCATTAAGAGTTATTTTTCGTTTTGTTGATCTGGCTGTCCGCTCTAGCTGGTTGGAATACAGAGAAAATTTTAAAATTACTCTAGCAAGCGCATTAATTGAAAAAAATGAAACATCTCGGACACTGGGACGACCATCAAACAACGATTTAGCATCGCCAACTTAATCAAAAATGTCAATGTGCGAAGTTTGGCATCTCGTTGCAAGCTACCAAACTGCAAATTTAGAACATTTTTTTTGTAAAAAATGTGCCGTACACTTGTGCTTAAATAGAGATCGTATTTACTTTTTCCACGATTTCCACACAAAATAACTTGAGAAGACTGAAAATAAATATTTTACGTTCCTTTTAATTATAAGCTCAAATCAAATTGTTTTTAATTGAATAGTTATATTTTTAGGTATTTACTTTTATTGCTGATAAATATTATTTTATCATATGTTTTTTATATTTTTAATTGCAATGTGACATATTGAAATAAATAATACACCACGTTGAAACTAAAACTTCATTACAATATTTTACGTCCGTTAAGTAAGTCATTTCCCAAAAGCACACTGGAATGAGCTTTTGAAATTTTTTTTTGCGGAATCTCTAAAATTGATTCCCCAGTGGCGAAGAAAAACGCTAAAAACAATTTTCACGTTAGCCGATTTAATCCAAGACTGAAAGGGTTAATTAGTCTTTATTTTTGATTTCTTTTTAAGTGCTTGCTATATGCTCTAGATTAAATAAACTTTGTTAATTCCATTAATTTAGACCTAGCTATGTGTAAAACCCACTGTGGACCAAACCACATCGTCTTTTCCATATTGTAATTGAAAACATTCATCGCTCCCTTCGGCAAGTTATAAAAATGTATTTCATTATCAGTAAAAAATCCGTAAAAATAACAAATTTTAATAAAACTGAAAACTTTATGTCAACCATTGTAAAGAGCTTTCAACATTCAATAACCAAAGCACAACACAACACAACAAGGAGAAAAAATTGAAAAATACAAGAAAATTCTGTATATAATCCGGATTTAACCCATCTCTCTATTTATTTAAACATGAACGAGAGCGACCCATTAGAATCCTTATTTCACATGTACGAGTATATTCACTTTTCGTTTCGTCGTCTTTATATTATAACACAACACAAAATACAAAAAAAAACGTATTCTTATTTCTTGCGACAGTACACACAAAAGAAAATAAAACGAAAAAAAGGGTTGAATATTACCTTGTATGAAAAATCCATAAATAAGAATAATTTTATTTATTAAATCCATTATCCTTATTAAATTAGAAAATATATATACGTATTATTATATTTATATGACTGGAAAATTTATTTTTCAACTCGTAACTCAATTTAATTTCACACACCACAAATAACAAATCAAATCTTTATCGAATATTTTTTTTATGTATTTTTTTTAACAAAAACTCAGGCGTCTCCACTTAATCCACATTTTCTTTTATATATATATATATTCTAGAAATTATTATAACAATAAAATTATTTTTATTTAATAAATTTTCAACCGTGAAATTATATCTGCGCTACTTGTGCTTTTACGTAAAAAAAAAAAACTTTAAAGTGAAAACTTTTCTTTTTTCAATCAAGACTTTGACAATACGTTAAAGTCATAAAAGTTTTTTATATAATTTTTTATTTAAACTTTTATTAAACTTTTTTTTGTTGTATATAAAATCGTTTCACACACTCACATATTATAACACAACTTTGCATAAGTTACAGTTAACACAATACTTAAACGAGCGAACGCAAAAATAAAAAAAAACAAAACTTTTATTATCAAAAGCTTACATTCGAATGAATAATCATAACAATGCATTTATTTTTCATCTCCAGCATTATATAATACGTAGATGTTGTTAAACGTACGCACACAATATTTATTTTATTAAACTTTTAAACTTTCTTCTTATCATTATGATACTTTTTGTTTGGCAACAACAATAAAGAAAACATATAAAAACACCAAACAAAATAAAATTTAATATTTTGAACTTTAAAATTCACATATCAACAAATCCACCAACACGAATTGTTAAAAAAAATTATCCCGCATCGATGTTTCGTAAAAACCTAACCGATTTTTTTTTTGAGCTGAACCAAAATTAAAGCTCACAAGTAAGAAATAAAAAGAAAATATTTTTTGATCCGCGATTTATACGATTTTCCGAGTGACCGGGTACCGTTTTCAACAAAATCTTACATACAACTGACACGATTTTCAGATTCTAACAAAATTTTACGGAATATAATAAACCAACAACAATACGGTGGGGTAGTTTTACTACTTTCAATTATATATGTATTCCCCTGTTCGGTATACGAAACGTGAGTGAAACTTTTTCGAAAAATTTATAAAATTGAGTGAAAAATATTTAGCTACCAGCCATGCGCAATGGAAGTGACATTTTATTGTGGAGAGGGAAATATTTATGGTTTGCTTGCAAGTTTATGGAAGTTTTGGATAAAATTGAGAGAGTCGGAGCAACAAATTAGGACAATAATTTTCCCTTTCTATTTGTATATTTGCTTTAGTTTGAATCGAGTGATAAGAATTTCCTTTTTTGTTTATCTTATTAATAAAAATACGTTTTAGGAATTAATACAACTTCAGAAAGTTTTTAAGTATTTAAACGCAAAAATAACAATAAGCAGGGTTTTTTTATAAGTCAATACTTTACTTTTATTGATATTATTGAGTGTTTACTTGAAATTATTTAGAAAATTTTAACTTTGTCAAGTGTTTTGGTAACGATAAATTAATGGATAGAATTGGTGTGGTTGGAGACACGATAATGAATGAAATATTGCCAAGCAATTTACTTTAGATGTGTAAACATCATTAAACTTTTTGAATATCTATACTTGTTGAGTTTCAAGCATATCTATTTAAATATATAAACAGAGTTTTGTTTCACAGAATATGACAGCTGGTAATTTTGTCTTACTTTCAATGCCACTTCATTGTGTCGACAAAAAAAGGATTATGATGTGAGTTGATTTCATGAAATGATGCTCCAAATAGAAATTTTCTACATTCAGATTCGAATTTTTTTCGAAACACCAATCTATCTAATAATTATCCCTTAATATGACTTTACCAACTTCATTGTTGTGATTCATTGATAACAAGAATGTTTTTGGGTCGGAAAACAGTTTTTGAAATTCTTTCGAATTTTCCACAATTTGACTGTTATTGTTTCACATTATACTAAAAGAGTGATCTAGAAGGTCAAAATATTTACTAGCCCAAATGTCAAGCTAACTTGAACGAAGTACATCCTATTAGTTAAACGACTAGGTAACTGAGCAATTGCGATATAGCCAAAAACCAAGATCCTATCAAGCACATGATGTTCTCTCCACCTACCCACTATCAATTCCACTGGTAGGTAGATAGCTGCTTCAAAAACCAGTTCTTAAAGCAATCAAATTACAATAAAAGTTAATTTTTATCTAAGGAGTTACATCAATTCCTCAGATGTTTGGGTGAGCCAACGGTTTCAATGCTCATTTATAATAAATTCAAAAATATCCAGATCATCACCTAAAAATACAACTTTTGAGCAAATGAAATTGCTCAATTAAAAAAAATGAGGCACTGAAGAATATTAGGCAGATATAGTTTTATAAACTCCTAACGCTGAGTTTCATATAGATGATGAGAAACTTGCAAGAGATACTGTATGAATACATAAACAAAAGAAAATAACTATGGACAAAACGACGAGCAGAATTCTAGCTAGTAGTTGGGGAGCATTCATAAGCAAAAGTTAATGAAACTATGAATTGTATAAACAAGTACCTACACCTCAACAAGACCAACAACAAGGTTGCAATGAAGAAAAATGGGCCACCGGTAATAATAAAATTGTCATTACAGTGTCTGCGAGTATTAAAGCTCTATCAATTCTGTGTTTTCCAACGACTACATAAAAAGTAACACTAAACAATATTGTTTGGAAGATAAATAAAAAAGCTGAGATGTATCCAGAGTTTTAGTCGCAAAGCTCACTGAAGAAGGCAAAGAATGGTATACTTTCGAAGATAACAATAACAAGGGAATTAAGGTTATGTCCAGAGGTCTTTATCTTATATGTAAGAAGAAAGGTAATAGTGGAAGATAATAATAGAGATAATAATAGACTACCTCAAAACGAAAGTATTGCAAATTAAAGACGCAGTTAACACCCATAAACGGGAGAAAATTGAAAATAGAAAAATATCCATGATCATTGAAAAAATCTCCCGCCATTCATGCTCATCTTCACAAAAAGCATTCATTTTGGAAATATTTTTATTATCACAGCAAATATGATGATCAAGCTCAAAATGAAAGTTAAAATAGAACCACTGAAAAAAACCCGTGAATAATACCTCAATGCAAGAAATGCCAAGACTTTAACCTCGCCCAAACTACAACTAGACTATAACTAGAGTGCCGCCATAACCAAATTCTATAGGAGCAAAAAAGAGTTCCTACCTAGGTAAATAACCTTAGTATTCTATATTCCATGTTATACACCGGAGTAAAGAACTTAACTTAACAAAATTTGTTATTTTAACATTTACGCGAGTATGCATTCAATATTTTAACAGTGTAATTCAACAAAAACATGAAAGGAAATGATTGAAAATCGCATTAAAATAGTTTAAAGTAAACTCATTCAATTTTTTGTGTTGTTCAATATATTTCACGAGCCTGATTATAGATCGTTCCACGCATTTATATTACATACATTAAATAGTTTACCCGAAAGGCTTTCAAAATACAATTCTAAGAGTAAGGGCGTCGACTCATTCGATTTTATGTATCGGCACCGGCTTGCTGTTTGTTAAAAGAGCCTAATCCTAGAGTTGTCCACGCGGTTTCATTTTTTACGTTAAATCACCTAACTAATAGGCTTTCAAAATATCATGGTAAGATTTTGGGCTAGTGAGATGCAATATAAATTAACAAGCTTTCAATGCGACTCATAAAACTTTTTGTGTTGGCCCCATTGTGTGTATCGATATACGGGGCCGATCCTTGAGAAGTCCACGCGGTTTCGTTATACACGTTATATCACCTAACTAATATGCTTTGAAAATGTCTTGGTAAGTTTTTGTACTAGTGAGATGCAATATGAATTAACAAGCTTTCAATGGGAAATATTGTGGTCCCATTGTGTTTCGATATACGAGGCCGATCCTAAAGATTTCCACGCGGTTTCATTATATACGTTAAATCATCTAACTAATAGGCTTTGAAAATGTCATGGCAAGATTTTGGGCTAGTGAGATGCAATATAAATTAACAAGCTTTCAATGGGACTCATTAAATTTTTGGTGTTGGCCCCATTGTGTGTTTCGATATATTTATTTATTTATTTATTTATTAAACAACAATTTTTTTACCCATAGCACCCCTTTTGAGCATATATACTCATTTATAAGAGCGTACGTGGTTCATAAAAACCAAATACAGTTTGCCAATATACTTTCTTTGCTAACAAACTGAAGATTTAAACTTCGTATTGCACACAAAAGTAATTCTTATAATTATATTTAAAATAAACGACGAGAAAACAATACGGGGCCGATCCTTGAGAATTCCACGCGGTTTCATTATATACGTTAAATCACCTAACGAATAGGCTTTGAAAATATCAAGGTAAGATTTTGGGCCAGTGAGATGCAATATGAATAACAAGCTTTCATTGGGAAATATTAACTCATTCAATTTTTTGTGTTGGCCCCATTGTGTGTTTCGATATACGGGGCCGATCCTTAAAATTTAAACGCGGTTTCATTATATACGTTAAATCACCTAACAAATAGGCTTTCAAAATATCATGGTAAGATTTAGGGCTAGTGAGATGCAATATGAATTAACAAACTGGTGTCAACACAAAAAAATTAATGAGTTGATATTTCCCATTGAGAGCTTGTTAATTCATATTGCATCTCACTAGCTTAAAACCTTACCATGATATTTTCAAAGCCTATTAGTTAGGTGATTTAACGTAAATAATGAAACCGCGTGGACAACTTTAGGATTAGCCTCTTTTAACAAACAGCAAGCCTGTGCCAACACAATAAAACCGAATGAGTGGTCGCCTTTACTCTTAAAATTGTATTTTCAAAGCCTATCAGGTAAACTATTTCATGTATGTAATATAAATGCGTGGGACGATCTATAATCGGGCTCGTAAAATATATTGAACAACACAAAAAATTGAATAAGTTTACTTTAAACTATTTTAATGCGATTTTCAATCATTTCTGTTCAAGTTTCTGTTGAATTACTCTGTTAAAATATTGAATGCACACTCGCGTAAATTTTAAAATAACAAATTTTGCTAAGTTCTTCGCATCGGTATATTATACAAACAAAATAAGTGCTATGCTGATACATTTTTAATTATTCTTTATATATTTTATTCAAAACCTTAATTTAATTTAAATTATTTAGTCAAAAGTTTAGCAAAGCAAATATAATATACTTTGAGTCGAAAATAAATCAGTGACGTTTGGATATTGTCCACGGATATAATTTTTATATCAAGACCGAAGAACGATTTCAAATTCATTATTAAAATGTTATAAAAACAATACTTCCTTCAGACAGGCAGTTTTGTAAAACATTAATAAACCGTGCACACAAAAAAACAAAATGGAGGAGTCGTAGTTACGTTATCATATAGGTACTTAAGAGATTCTGGATCATAAACGCAAAGGATGCCGCCAAAGCAGTCATTTCTAAATGTGTCACTTACCCTAGAAATTGAACCAGACAATGCTCATCTGGTGGGAAACCTACCTTCTCCACGAGTGCAGACTTTTAGACCGATCACTCACACAATAGTTGACTATGCTGACCCTTTACAAATAAAAACAAGTAAAGGTAGACATGGCGATTTTCATATGTCTTCAAACAGCAACAATTCATTTAGAGATAGTACCAGAGCTCAATTCAAAAGAATTCATGGTTTCTTTTAAAAGTGACATGTATAGCCGTAGTGACATGTATATAAGGAAACAAATTTTATTTGTGCCAACAACAAACTCAAAATAATGCAGAGCCGCAATAATGCAGATGTTGATTTTGTGGAGGGAGGCATGTATGAATTTTTCAAAATTCATTTAAAAAGATATTGGACCGATACTCACGTACGAAGACCTAACAACAATGTTTAGCCAGACAAGACTTCTATTGTTAAATTCGAGGCATCTAAGTCCAATTTGCGATGATATAACCAATCAAGTAGTCCTTACATCAGGGCACTTTTTAACAAGCTAATAAATTAAAACAGTTCGGAATCTCTCAGACTCTCAAGTTTGTAACTGCTAGAAAAAATCAAACAAGACTTTGAAAAACATAGAGCAATGAATATCTTCGGAGACCACAAAGTTATAGTTAAAACCACAAATATAAATTTTGGATCTTGTTCTTCTTATAAAAGAAATATAGATTCGTTGAAACTCATCTGAAAGCGGATAGGCAAGTACGAGTTATTTCACTACGGTGCCCGAAAAATTCTGTCTACAAGCGAGCAGTAACAAACAAGACTACCGGCAAGCAATGACAGTAAGGCCCCTCTGAATAATATTTAAGTAAACGAAAAATAGTTTAGGCGAGCGACAAGAAGATCCATAAAATAAAATTCCTATTTCACATGCTCTTTAATAACTGGCTCGGACCTGCAACAACCAATTCAGCTCTTAACAAAACCAAGTTGTATATCTATCCTAAATGAACCACTGATTTAAACTTTACTCAATCTTTGCACATCTAAAATTTTCCAAATAAAGGCATCTTATCTCGGAACAAAAGAACAACCTGAGGTATTGAACGCAGTAGATGGAAACAATGTTCGCAGACGAAAATCGCTTTTTGGCTGTGTTGGCACTGTGTTTAGCAATTATTGCAAAAAAAGCATTGATAAATTGCAACCAACAATACCTACAATATATATAAATCAATATCAAACAGGTTCGCCAGGATGAGTAGAGATCTATTCATATTAATACCACATCAACGCTATGATCAGATTCATGAGATTGTTCATTTTCCAACCTCGAGTCAAGAAATACCCTTCCAAAACGAAGACCTTGTGATCTTGTATAAGATAGTTAACATCAAAAGTATTCAACACGGACAAACGGTTATAATTGAAATAAAAACTCCCTTGGCTCAGAGAACGCGATTGATTCCTCATAATGTTATACCGATTCCACGAATGCTTCAACTTGGATATGTGTATATAAAACCAATTTTGAACTATTTAATGATGGCCATACAAATAAATTAGTATATGATGTTTATGAGTTTAACAGTTGAATGCACCTTAACGAATGTTCATGTGTATGTCTCTGCGTAATGCAAGACGGACATTGCAACAATATGAATTAAATTACGCAGATATGAGACGTGGTTCTTTGCAACCTAATATACGAAGGTCGCAACACTGGAAAGGCCGAAACAGCAGCCACGGTCATTAAAAGAGAGAATTATTCACTCCAAAACTACATTCAAGCTATATATTGGGACGAAATACATTTACAGTATCAGGTCATATATAATCTAGCAGTAATCAAAATCAATTCAAGCGACAGGATACATAACGATCAATAGCGTTACTGAACCCAATCTCAGAAGCACACTTTTTCGAAATTGAGGCTACCATTCAACGACAAATGGAAGAGTTAAAGCTACCACCAGTTAATGTAACTGTACAATGCAACTGTACTACTTCCAGCAGCGCTTATTTTGCAAGTTCTATAGCTCCATAAGGCAACCTTTAGTACTGATATGGAAGATGGGTCGGCCTATGAATTCTGCACTCCGACATGTGGTCACCATACATCGGGATACGACCGCGGTATCTCCCAATATAAGCGCCAAAGTTTTAAACTCTGTTCCGTTTGATCAGTAATCTTTTTAATTAGTAACCCGTTTGCTAAGCTAAATGGAGACCTATTCTTAAAGCCTTGATTATTTAATATAAGGCATTGTCAATATCAGATAATTTTCTCCTGAACGGCGCACATAATCAACATATACGAGTATATGATATTTAAATATATTTACGGAGTACCGCATCGTTTATTTAAAATCTAAACAAAATGGGAGGGAGTTTTTTTTTTTGTAAATAGCTGCTGTGAGAGGGAAATGGATGATCAACAAATATTTGACCACTGCACAGCTCAGACGGATCAACTGATCTGGATAAAATTCTACAATTCAACTTTTTTCACAATTTAGGTGGCATATGTGATGTATGGCCGATATCAGTTCCCCGGAGTATTGTAGTTGCAGTTTCCAATATTTTCTTCTGTTTTCATAATTGCTTCCTCGTATATTTTAATATTTTGAAAGGTAAATCATTTACAGGAAGAACGACAATGAACCAAAAGATTTTAAATTAAATTTGTAACATTACAGACTACTCCATTTTTGCAAAATTTAAGCTGAAAGGTCGGATTTTGATAACACACCGTTTTATACTAAAAATTAGGCTCTCTGTAGCACAACCGGCTTGACTATGGTCGGGATAATTTTTCATAAATAACTTTTTCATAAATCTGAAGATCTCTACATAGTTATAAATAGAAGTAATATGTGCAGCGGAAATGGCAGCTTCTCTTTTTTATAGTTTTTTTCATTTCGAAGATTATTGCAAAATTGGTTTATTGAAATGTAAGCAAAAATATTGATTTTTGATTACCCAATACAGTTTTCCAAATATCCGGTTAGTCAAATTTTTCGCTTTTGAAATTAAGTGTGGTCTATTCGTGGTCTTTGTATATTGTCAGAGTAAAAGAAAGCCGGGAGGCCCAAACATATTTAGCCCTCCATTTTTTTTTTGTAAATGCTGTAGTTTTCAATATATTTGCAAACGTCAAAAGCTCCTACGGAAGTTGGCTCTCTCAGTGGTTTGATCTCGGCCAAGCCGCACTTGAACTTCTAGTTTACGGCAAAAGCTTATGCAAGAAGTTTTATTCCAATCAGTCAATGCATCTGAACTGTACAAATTACAAATTTTTGTAGAAATGTTGTTTGGACCAAACGATTCTAAATTAGGTTTGCAATAATATCGGTCTTCATAAGCGTTCTAAAATATAGCAGAAATGATGATTTTTGACTAAAAGTGGGTTTCTAACAAAAAATCGGTCACCGTATAGGGTAGGTTGATTGATTGAATACTTCACACATAAACTTTTTTCATAAATTTTGAAGTTCCAGTAAAAGCTTCCATAAGAACTATTTTGTTTTTTGATAAAATTTTGAAAATTACAAGTTTGTGATAAAAATTACTATGAATTAAACTATATTCGTTTAATAAATTTGAAATACTATTGGTGTACATTAATTTTCTAAAATTTTAGCGGAATTTGCTGTACGGAATGACTAATTGGGATCATTTTATACTTAAGCTTTTTCCACAAATCTGGAAGTCCCAGTGATGTTTGGTCAGAATTATAGTTCACTGAAAATGTAATTTTCCTAAGAATTGAGCTTTTTTGTTTTAACTATCTTATTGCAGGTTCTCGTATTTGTCTGGCCAGAGTTTTGGTTATCAAACTTTTTATTTTTGCGTTTGCAATTTTCACTTTGTAATTGTTTGTAACAAAGATATATGATTCGGTAGTAGTATGATCTGCAACTGTCAATATGCACTTTAGTGATATTCCGCATTTTTGATTTTACGTATGGCGTTAATATTCGAGTGAAATATTATAACCTTGGCATGTTGGATTTTAGAGTGCTTTTGCTGATGTTGGTTGTCGACTTGAATCACCATAGACTTAAGTTGGGGTTGTTGTTCCTTATTCTGTCCCCGTTTGCTAACGCTTGTTTAACTTGATTTTAAAAACGTTTTGCGATTTATAGATGATTCTACAACATCAAAAAGTACCTGAACATTTGTGAGTCATTCATCTCGAATAAAGTAAGTAGAGTGCTTGTTTTACAATTCTAAAATAAATTCCGGATTCGGTTCATCCGTATCTCAATCTATAGTGGTTGCGTTTTACTCATAAATATTTTAATATATTGGCTTGTTCTTCTTCCAGCTTCATCGTTTTTAACTTGCTAATTAATTTTGCTGTCGGTATTAATGCATGAATACGTGGTTAATGGTATATAACGTTATTAGTGTAACACGTTAATGGGTAACATTAAATAATTCTCATTACAATATAGTTCCTTAGTTGGAAACAGAAATGGCAATCTATAAACTGATTTTAAACTTTTGTTCTGCATTACTTGAATTTTATTTAGCCTAGTCGCAGTGGCTGTTCCATATGTAAGTAGACCGTAGCAGATTTGTGACTGAATAAACGAGAAATAAATCATTAACAACACCCGTCTAGGAATAAAATACGATAATTTCCTAAGAAGACCTACAAGTGGAGCAATTTTGTCACTAATATAATTAATATGATCCTGCCAACACATATGACCGTCAAAAGTTACTCCTAAATATTTAAATGAATTAACTCTTTCAATCATATTGTTATTCACTTTAAGTGGAGGTACCGTAACTATTGATTTATATGGGGAATGAAATATCATATGTTTAGTTTTAGATATATTAAGTGAAATTAGATTTGAAGTATTCTAATAATATATCGTGATCGTGATTCATGTCGTTCATTATCCCACTGGCATCGAAGGTTTCATAGAACAAAGCAGTACCATCTGCAAAAATTCTAATTTTACCAATTAATTAATGAAAATTAAGAATAAAAGTGGTCCCAGAACACTGCCTTGTGGAACACCACATTTGATATGCAACATATTACTTTTAGCTTCATTTACCATGACACACTGTTTTCTATTTGATAAATAGCTTCTCAGCAATTTATAAGGAACACCCCGTATACCGTAAATATATAATTTGTTAAGTAGCAATTCATGATCAATACAATCAAAAGCTTTCTGTAAGTCTAAGAAAAGTGCTCTAACATATTTTTTGTTATCAGAAGCTGTAAAAATCATATTTGATACTTCAACAAGAGCTAGTTCCGTACCAGCTTTCTTTCTTAAACCATATTGATGTGAATAGAAAAACTTATTTGAGTGAAGAAAATTTACCAATCGGGAGATGAGTAATTTTTCAAAAATCTTGTCAAATACTGATAAAGTTGAAATAGGTCTGTAATTATTAATTGATAAACTATCACCATTTTTAAAAACGGGAATATCTTTCGTAACCTTTAAACAATTAGGATAAATACCAGTTAACAAAGTTTTGAGAAAAAATCTGCTCTACTTTTAACCAAATAGTTATTAATTTTGTCCGGACCACAACCTTTACTATCATTAAGTGAATAAATAATATTGTAAACTTCAGCAGCTGCAACTGCCGAAAAATACATAGAATCAGGGGTCCAATAAATGGTTCCGAATTTATGTATATCTCTGTCGGAGTTGATACATCCACTAATTAAACTATACCTACCTTAACAAAATAGTCATTGAAAAGGTTGACTATATCACCAGTATCATTATAACGCCGCCCGTTAAATAAATTTGAATCAAACTGAACTGTTTTGTGATTTTTATTAAGAAACAAATTAATATTTTTCCATTGATCCCTTTGGTTTAAACGAACAAAATTTGATTAAAATAATGTTTCTTTGGGAAATATTTTTTTGATTTGTGTAATTTACTTAGGCGTCCTAATTCCGCTTTAAGCACAGAGTTATTGGGATTCTGTTTACATCTTTTTAACACTTGGTTTTTCTTTCGAATTATTTGCCAAATATCATATGTAATCCAAGGGCACACGGTATTTTTTAATTTAGCTTTGACACTTATTTCTTTACAATTAATTGTAAAGTGCTGTTTGGATCCTGAACGTTCAATGGCATTGAAAGCAGAAAGTTATTAAACTCATCATTTAATTTATCAAAATTAACAATTTTTTTACTAAATGTTTTCTCAATGTACTTAGCTGCGTAGCAAAAGTTTGTGTAAAGAAAATTGTGATCGCTAATGTTTGAATAGATGGTAGAGTTGTAAACCTTTTTGATATTTAGAAAACTAGATACGGCATGATCTAATATATTGCCACTAGCAGAAGCTAGTGGCTAGCTCATTAGCAGATTTATATAATCAGTTACATAATCGTTTGTTTTGTTAACTGAAATATTTAAATCTCCTAGTAGAATATTATCAGATCTGCAGTTATCGGAGAGAAAACTCTCTAAAGTGTTAAAAAAAACAATTAACATCAGAGCCAGGTGGGCGATAAATGGCACAAACATTAGTACCAACAAATCGAGGAAGCTTAATTTGTATGAAGTGAAATGGGTATAAACCATTATCATTTTTCATATTGTGACTCTGAATAAAAATTTCAGATATAACTAAAATATGAACATCTGATTGTAAATTATCAAATCCACGAATATTAATTTGGAGAGTTATCAATCGTTGCGTGTTATTTCCAAAATCACCGTTTGAATTCATTTTAAAATCATCAACATTATCAAAATACTCATTGTGACAAGATCGTTTTAGAATACTACTAAACTTACTCATAGCCAATAAAATGAAATAAACAGTAAAATCCAGTCATTAATAATATTACTTAAAAACATAAAAAATCCCAAACCGTAAAAGTTAACTAACACCAATTTAATGAAATTCAACAATGAATAAACCAAAGAACTTGAGAACAGAATTATAATTCGTATAATAATTACCCGATGATAAAACAACGTCCAATATACCGGGTGTTTCTTTTAAACTGAGACGATAAAATATCTCAAAAAATAGCCACTCTACGGAAAAATGTCCATAATCAAAATTTAATCATACCGCGGGGGAAATACATTAGTGCAAAAAAGTAGTCCCACCCCCGCATTGTAGGTGGGGCGGGGGTAACTTTTAAACTTAGATAGAAAGCCATATTTTTTATAACAGATACGGATTCTACGACTAAAAATACGTATGATTTGAATGAAATATTTTGCTCGGTTCGTGATAGATGGCGTTGTAATCGACGAAATTCATTTTTTCAATTTCTCCTTAGAACATACGCATTCGATTCTGCAATACGTTTGAAATAAAAAACATCACGTTTTCATTGGAAATACTCGAAATTCGTCATTAAAACAATGCAAATGGCAGGTGAATAAAATAATTTTAGCTTAAAATAAGTGTTCAAAATGATGGCCCGCGACTTCAATGCACTTATTAATACGCATTTCAAATGATTGTACACAACTGAGAAGTGTGTCTGGTTGAATTTCAGCACACGCATTTCTGATTCGCGCAATCATGTTCTCACGTGTTGTTGATTCTTGTTTGTAAACTTTGTCTTTGAGATGGCTCCACAAAAA
Source organism: Nephrotoma guestfalica (assembly GCA_963691935.1). Classification (NCBI taxonomy): domain Eukaryota; kingdom Metazoa; phylum Arthropoda; class Insecta; order Diptera; family Tipulidae; genus Nephrotoma; species Nephrotoma guestfalica. Next base: position 198,273,708 of record OY829913.1, on the reverse strand, counting down.
GAAATCTGACGAAGTAAGATCTGGTGATCTGGCAGGCCAATTTACCGCACCAGCTCTACCAATCCAGCGACCATTGAAATCACGATCAAGTATTTCACGTGCCACCACCGAATAGTGTGCAGCACAACCATCATGTTAAAACCACATGTTCCGTCTCACTTCTAACCTCAAATTTTCAAGTAATATTGGCAGTTCATTTTCCAAAATATTTCGGTATATTTGACCATTCAAGTTGCCTTCAATAATGTGGGGGCCTATGAGTTTGTTGCCAATTATTCCACACCACACGTTGGCAGTCCAAAGACGCTGATGTTCAACTTGACGAAGCCAATGCGGATTTGTAACACTCCAATAATGCATGTTGTGTCGATTAACCGTTCCATGGTTTGTAAAAGACGATTCGTCAAAGAACATTACGATACGAAAAAAATTGGGGTTTTGTTGTATTTGTTCACGTGCCCATTGACAAAAAGTTACCCGATTCTGGAAATCAGCGCCATGAAGATCTTGGTGTAAAGACACATGATACGGATGATACTTGTGCCGTTTTAATATTCTCCAAACACGGGTGAGGGACAATCCGGAATCGCGAACTATTTCTCGTGTACTAACATGAGGATTATGAGCCACTGCTGCCAATACAGCAATTTCATTATTTTCTCCAGTGACTGTTGCTATACGGGTCCTCTTTTTCGGTTAAACATTTCCATCAGCAATAAATTGTTTGATAGTACGGCCAAATGAAGCACGTGAACGAATCCTATCTGGAAAGCGTTGAGCGTAAATAGCAACAGCATTTTCAAGATTTCTGCAGCTTCTCCATAAACCAGAACCATTTCAATCTGGCACAGTTAAACGCTCCATTCTAAAGTAATTTATCGTTTATTTTGCAATTATGAAAAACATGAAGATAAGAAATAACACAAACGTTAAATGTGATTTACAAAACTGAATAAATTGTTTTGATGACGAATTTCGAGTATCTCCAATGAAAACGTGATATTTTTTATTTCAAACGTATTGCAGAATCGAATGCGTGTGTTTAAGAAGGAGAAATTGAAAAAATTGAATTTCGTCGATTACAACGCCATCTATCATGAACCGAACAAAATATTTTATTCAAATCATACGTACTTTTAGTCGTAGAATCCGTATCTGCAATAAAAAATATGGCTTCCTATCACCCCGCCCCACCTACAAAGCGGGAGGTGGGGGACTATTTTTTTGCACTAATGTATTTCCCCGCGGTATGATTAAATTTGGATTATAGACAATTTTTCGTAGAGTGGCTATTTTTCGAGATATTTGATCGTCTCAGTTTAAAAGAAACACCCGGTATGGAAATATTAGACCAATTAAGATCGACGCGAACAATACCAAAAATTACGAGAAAAAGATCTGAACATTTGTCAATGACATTTCATATGTAAACGATACAAATATTGTATTGATAAGATTAACAACTTTTAAAGTGTATAATAGACTATAAAAATAAAATGTAAGTAAATATAAAATATAATTTAATAAAAATTTAAAATAGTGAAAATCTAAAAATATTATTATATTTACATGACAACAATACGGAGTTGAGGATAACACATCAAATACCATCAACACCATGATCGCCCGTAGCAATAAGTCGGCCAAGAAATGTTTTTTCAATATAGTTGATATCGTTCATCGAGTTAATGTGATAAACAATAGAGTCACTATCCTTCCTCAGTAAGATTTTTCTTTGTTTACATCACAAATATTTGAAATTTAACTTTTGTTTTATTCTTTTAGCTTCTGCATACAGTTTGGTCTGAAGCGGTGAGAGATGATCCATAATACGAATAATGAAATTGGTGTGCGTTGATGGGCAACTAAGCCCAAGGTCAGACGTCCGTATGTAATTTTTATTAGTAGGTTTGGATTTATATTTTAATAAAATTTCATTTTTCAATTCATTATTCTATTTTTTAATTATTAACATTGGCTTTTTGAATATTGTTGTTCGTTGTGGATCCTTATAATTAACGAAGAATGTTGATTGAATTACACTATTGTCAGCTTTAACACCCAGAACACGAAACAAACTGGTGACCATATCATTTTGAATTGTGCGTTGAAATTCTTTATCCAAACTTGCTTCAATTTTGTGATATTTATAATCATACGAGGACTGTTTTGATTCTAATTGGTTGATTTTCTCCTTTAACACCTTGTTCTCCTCAGAAATTGCATTAATTTGTTGCAAAAAATTATCAAATGAGTTAGATACATATTCGCACGCAGGTCATTTAATATTTTTAAAATCTCTGGAAGATCGGATGAATTATTCAACACCGTCTCACTGGAGCTTTCCGACCCATCTATAATGGATCTACGCTTGACGCTTCACATGAGTTGCAAAAGCAGGCTGCCGTTTTATTACGAATATGATCAAGAAGATCAACCGGAACATCCGCACAAGCAATATGGAAATAGCCATTGCAGGTGCCTTCACAGGAAATCCCAGTATTATTCCGATTTCCTGTAACTGCAACTTGACATTTAGTACATTTTTTAGGAGCCATCACAATCACAAGTAAATTACACAACTTTTGCGCCAAAGAAAATTTACTTTATCACAAAGCATTGATAGTTAAAATAACTTTGCTTTTAATTTTTTTTTTATTTTATATTTCGCTGGTTTTATTATTTTTGACATCCGTTCACTTTAAGAAGCACGGTGAGAATGAATAATTGTGTATTCGTTTAAAGTGATTATCGTGACATCAAAGGAGGAGTAACATTAATTACGCACAACAATTTTCTTAGGTATTTTGATTGAATTTAAATTAAAATATTTAATAAATAATTTCTTTATAATATAATTATATTTTACGTTAACGGTAGAAGGTGCCTATAAAATTCCAGTAGCCATTTATCAGTGCGTGCATTAACAACTTAAGAATCTTTTAAATTTATTTTCGAAGAATCCGTTTTTTTAGTATTTCAAGTTAGCTTTTTTGCACACATTCTTTTTAAAACTTGCAACCACTAATATAAATAAATGAAATCGTCTATGAGTATTTAAAATAACACTACTGCGCCAATAAGTGCACCTCTTATAAAACTATGTTTTATAAACCCATAAATTCGCCTCACTTTTACAATTTTTACAAAAATTTAGAAAAAAAAAATAATTAAATAATAGCTAATTAATTAACGTAACTTATACCAATTAAATTATTATAAAACAAAAGATTCTTCTTCTTATTAGATGCAATTATCTAAATATAACTTTTATAATAAACTTTTAGTCAACTTTGCACATCAAAAAATAACAACCACCAACAACATAAACCTGTTTTTCAATTTTAATATTAAAAATTAATTTTTAAGTTTATTTAATTATTATAGCAGGAAAACAAAACCGTTTTCTATCAACTGTTTATATCGTAAAAGCATAACACTGAGCTTTTACCTTCGTTTACACACTCCCATATACAAGCAGTAGTTTCGTAGCTTCTTTAACTTTTTTTATATAGCTATGCAGTGTAAAAAAGTGGTTCTGTTCTGTTTATAAAAAAGTAAATAATTAATTTTTAAATAATGTAACAACAAATAAAACAGTACGAATATAATTAAAAACATTGTTATAATTTTAAATTAAGAAACAAAAATATTATAATATAATATTACTCGTACTTTTTTTATTTATTATTTATCAAGGGAATATTTTCTGCTTCATGCTTGTTGTTGTTGTTTGTGTTAAATGTTTTAATTTTATTATATTATAATTTTGGGTAAGACGGGTGAATTTTTCTTTATGCAAAACTGGAAAATGTTGGATGAAAACCTTAGAAGGTTCAATGTAATAAATATTATTGTTTTATGAATATGAACAAATAAAAAATACTCCTTCTATAGTAAAATTATATTGGTGAATTGTTTTGCATTTTCGTGAGAATATAGGCGTCGTCCCCTTGTGCTGTTCACCCCAATACTTGCTCCATTTTCGTTACATAAACCCACCAATGTGGCAAAACACAACGATATCACACCTACATAAGCATAATCTTCATAAACTTTAATCATACTTATCCTGGTAAGCATGATTTTGGAAATTCCCAAAAATGATATTTATTGTAGACGGTTATGTGCTGAGCGGTTTGGGGATTGGGCATTCTAAACTAATTTTCACTGTTAATTATTTAACCGCTTTTATTGGTTATTAGATTGACAACTATTTCATTTGTACATTCTTACAACATAAAATTATCATTCGTTAAACTTAGTTCTAAAAATAATTTTTGAATAATGTTTGGAACTGTTAATGATTATTGATACCGACTCATG